>CM042562.1:639683-779683 GCA_023630585.1 Cranoglanis bouderius
TTGTTAGTGTTACAAGGTCTCAGGTGTGAATGGGGGAGCAGGTGTGTTAAGTTTGGTGTCATCGCTCTCACACTCTCTCATACTGGTCACTGGAAGTTCAACATGGCACCTCATGGCAAAGAACTCTCTGAGGATCTGAAAAAAAGAATTGTTGCTCTACATAAAGATGGCCTAGGCTATAAGAAGATTGCCAACACCCTGAAACTGAGCTGCAGGATGGTGGCCAAGACCATACAGCGGTTTAACAGGACAGGTTCCACTCAGAACAGGCCTCACCATGGTCGAACAAAGAAGTTGAGTGCACGTGCTCAGCATCATATCCAGAGGTTGGCTTTGCAGAATAGACGTATGAGTGCTGCCAGCATTGCTGCAGAGGTTGAAGGGGTGGGGGGTCAGCCTGTCAGTGCTCAGACCATACGACACACACTGCATCAAACTGGTCTGCATGGCTGTCGTCCCAGAAGGAAGCCTCTTCTAAAGATGATGCAGAAGAAAGCCCGCAAACAGTTTGCTGAAGACAAGCAGACTAAGGACATGGATTACTGGAACCATGTCCTGTGGTCTGATGAGACCAAGATAAACTTATTTAGTTCAGATGGTGTCAAGCGTGTGTGGTGGCAACCAGGTGAGGAGTACAAAGACAAGTGTGTCTTGCCTACGGTCAAGCATGGTGGTGGGAGTGTCATGGTCTGGGGCTGCATGAGTGCTGTCGGCACTGGGGAGCTACAGTTCATTGAGGGAACCATGAATGCCAACATGTACTATGACATACTGAAGCAGAGCATGATCCCCTCCCTTCTGAAACTGGGCCACAGGGCAGTATTCCAACATGATAACGACCCCAAACACACCTCCAAGACGACCACTGCCTTGCTAAAGAAGCTGAGGGTAAAGGTGATGGACTGGCCAAGCATGTCTCCAGACCTAAACCCTATTGAGCATCTGTGGGGGAGCGCAAGGTCTCTAACATCCACCAGCTCTGTGATATCGTCATGGAGGAGTGGAAGAGGACTCCAGTGGCAACCTGTGAAGCTCTGGTGAACTCCATGCCCAACAGGGTTAAGGCAGTGCTGGAAAATAATGGTGGCCACACAAAATATTGACACTTTGGGCCCAATTGGACATTTTCACTTAGGGGTGTACTCACTTTTGTTGCCATCGGTTTAGACATTAATGGCTGTGTGTTGAGTTATTTTGAGGGGACAGCAAATTTACACTGTTATACAAGCTGTACACTCACTACTTTACATTGTAGCAAAGTGTCATTTCGTCAGTGTTGTCCCATGAAAAGATATAATAAAATATTTACAAAAATGTGAGGGGTGTACTTACTTTTGTGAGATACTGTATAATATAGCCTATACTGTTGAAAATGTATGAGGAAAGTTGTAAGCCTAACCCAATTTAACCCCTGGTCATCTGTCTGCATCTTGTGACCACCAAAATCAGAAATTAACACAGTTTAGTGCAGTACCAGCATAAATAGTGGGGTCAGTATAGCACCATGTGACACTGTGTCTGCAAGGGAATAAACAAACTAATGTATCTCAAATAACATTAACTGTGATAGGAAAATCTGTTGGTGTTTGAATTTTAAAAATATCTCATGTAGCCTTTAAATCTACACTGTTTTGAGTACCGGGTTTCTGGATCTTCTAGATTAGTAAATACTTTTGAATTTAAGGTCAGAATTTTCAATTTGAGATGCAGCTTGTGACAACAATTATGCACAAAGTTTTAAAGAGAAACAGAGCTTGCCAGTGTGTTCAACCTTTTGAAGTCTAAGTTTATGTTTATTCATACATTGTTTTGCTGTATTAAATCACCTTAAAATGTTTTTAACTCGTGTTTGGTATACGTATTTTCAGCACAACTTCAGCTTAAGAATATTTTATTATTTTTTTTAAATATTAAATACTATATTGATGTAAGTGCTTCCACATCCCACAAATTTAAAAAATGCCTATAAAACTCACATTTTTATTTCATAAATTAAGAAAACATGTTAAATGAAAAATTTTCTTCAACACCATTAACTTCAAAAGATAGAAGTGAAAAACAAAGAACTAGGGAAAAAAAAGTGAACTATTTAAAAATAAAATAGATCAGGTTTAGGGTTTTTTTTTTTCTACTTCTCCCCCCCCCCTTTTCTTCTTTTCCAGTCTTTATGTAGTTTGTCAGGACTGATTCATGTCATGATATCTCATGCGGTAATACAGTCCCCTCCAAAAGCATTGGAAGGGCAAGGCCAATTATTAAGTTGGCTTGAGAAAGCCAACTTACTGATCTGCTATTTAAGCTTTTTATTATTATTATTATTATTATTATTATTATTATTATTATTATTATTATTCTGAGACCAAAATGTCTAAATGCTGCTCCTGCTAGAGTTTTAAAGCTAGAGCCACCCAACTCGGGTCAGACCTTCAGACTGTTCTGATTCGGGTTGCTGTATCTTTTCTAAGTGATTGGAACTACGGAATTCCGGTTCTGGAAGCTCAAATCAGACGGGTCATGTATTATTTTTCCAAACTATCGGACCCCCGGTATTCCCGTTGCGGACGATGAAAATTCCCCAAAACTCCCATTCACTTACATTGACGGAACGTTCTGAGCCTGGCTCCAACTGTCAAAACTCACACACCTGCATGCACACAGCCTGAAGCCCCGCCCCTCTCCCTCTCACTCTGTCAGTGTACCTGTAACAGAGATTCTCTCTCTCTCTCTCTCTCTCTCTCTCTCTCTCTCGACCTAGCAAACACCCAGATTACTTTAGCAACTGCTAACTCATGCTAGCAATGTGCTAGCAACGTGCTAATCATGCTAGCAACATGCTAATCATGCTAGCAACGTGCTAAATCATACTAGCAACATGCTAGCAATGTGGTAAATCATGCTAGCAACATGCTAATCATACTAGCAACCTGCTAGCAATGTGCTAAATCGTGCTAAACCATACTAGCAACATGTTAAATCATGCTAGCAACGTGCTAAATCATGTTGACAACATGCTATTAATGTGCTAACTCATGCTAGAAACGTGCTAGCAATGTGCTAAAACATGCTAGCAGCATGCTAATAACATTCTAAATCATGCTAGCAGTGTGTATAGCAAAAAGAAAATAATTGGGCTTGATGTTCCAATACTTTTGGAGGGGACTGTTTTCATCATATTTTTAGAACACTAACATCCTGACCTTATCACTTGTCATTATTAAGTTGATGGGAAAAATGGAAATGGAATCTTACTGGGATTGTTTGTTTTTGTTGGTGGAATGACAAAACACCACTAATGAGTAATTGCTGGAAATAATTGAGCTTTTTTTTTTGTCAAGCATTAATTGGACAAGAAGTGTTTTACATACATTGGATTCTCCACATGACTGTGAATGTTGTTTTGATTGTTCATCTAAGGTTTGTCTATTTTGTGTTTCCTTTATCAGAACTCTCAGAAACCCACTCTTAAAAATGATACGAAAGATAAGGTATATAAATCTCATGACCTGCCCCAGCGACAGTCTGTACAGCCTGCAGAAATCCCCACCATTGCTCGCAGAGCCAAAAGATCTAAAACCTCTTTAAAGGTAAAATTTTAATTTTTTTTTATTTGTTTGTTTGTTTTTTTTTTTTGGTAAAAACTTTCTTTAAGGACATGGATTTAGTTCTTCACCTACCTTCCCAGTTTATATTACATAAGAGCTGAAACATTTCATTTCTTGTGGGTTTTTATCCTGGATCAAAACAAAACACAACAAAGTATTACAGCAATGGTTCTATCCTCAGACTGATTAACATTTTCAACAGAAAGTGTTTTCCCCCATTTTTAGGGTCGCTGTTTCAAAAGTGCACAGGAGGAAGAGTGTGAGAACAGACCCAACCTGAGAAGGAGAATGGGCTCTTATGTGGCAAAACTAGAAGCAGGTGATTACCTAAAGGATTTTTCAACATTTACACTGTATCAATAAAAAGTTGCTAAATATGGTTGATTAAAGTAGATGGTATGGATGATTTGTTTTAGTGAAAAGCTTTCCAGTCCAGGTGAAACAGGAGCCTATCGCACAGGTTGAATCAATACCTAATGGAGAAAAATCTAAGGTGAAGAACAACACCAAAGTTGCTGATTAGTCCAAATGTTGCTGACTGGTTTGAATGATTTGATTTGCAGTTTCTATAAATTGCCTTGAACTCACTATGTCTGTGTCTTCATCAGGCATTTTATTATGGTATAGTGGATTTTTTTTTATAGCCAGATTCTGGATATTCCTTGTTTTGTGTGTGCTTTTTAAGGTGGAACAATACATGTGTTTGATGTGTGGGGGAGGTGGCGATGAGGACAAGCTGTTGCTGTGTGATGGTTGCGATGACAGCTACCACACATTCTGTCTTATCCCACCACTCCATGATGTCCCCAAAGGGGACTGGAGATGTCCCAAGTGCCTAGCGCAGGTGATGGTCGACGATCTCACTGCAATTCATTGAACCCACAGTATATTTTATGTTATGTTATATTTTATAATTGTGTGGTCCTCACCAACTTCAAACACACAAATAACCTCAGGTGACAAAGAAACACAACAGATTTCAATATGTAGGCATTTATTCCCAAAAAGTAAACCAACATTCAGAAACCAGATGGGGAAAAAATGTTATATTTTTACTTTTAAGGCATTTGGCAGACACCCTTATCCAGAGTGACTTACATTTATCTGATTTATACAACTGAGCAGTTGAGGGTTAAAGGGATAGTTCACCCAAAATTGAAAATTCTGTGATCAGTTACTCACCCTCATATTGTTCCAGAGTCTGTTCATCTTCGGAACACAAATGAAGACATTTTTAATGAAACCTGGGAGATTTCTGTCCCTCCATTTACAGTCTAGTAACCAAAACTTTCAAGCTCCAAAAGGTTCATGAAGGCATCATAAAAGTAATCAATGTGACTCCAGTGGTTTAATCCCAATTTTCTAGTTTCTAGTTACTGCTCATCGCTGGTGGAGTTTGTGACTGTTAGATGCAGACCATTTTATTTACCACGGGAATTCACCACTGTCTTTATAATCAGAGTATACATTCCCCCTTGCGCTAATGCTAAGGAAGCGCTCTGTGAACTGTATGGGGCTATTAGCGAACTGCAGAACACTCACCCTGATGGACTGTTTATTATTGCCGGAGATTTCAACCATGCAAATCTCAAATCAGTGCTCCCTAAATTCCACCAACATGTGAACTTTGCAACGAGAGGGGCGAACGCGATGGATCTTGTTTACACAAACATCCCCGGCGAGTACCGGGCAGAGCCCCGCCCCCACCTCGGCTACTCAGACCACATCTCTGTTATGCTAATCCCAGCATACAGACCGCTTGTCAGACGCTCCAAACCGGTTTGAAGCAGGTGAAAACCTGGCCAGCAGGAGCCATCTCTGCTCTTCAGGACTGTTTTGAGCACACTGACTGGCACATGTTCAGGGAAGCTGCAACCGACAGCGACTCCACTAACTTGGAGGAATATACGGCATCAGTGACCAGCTACATCAGCAAGTGCATTGATGACGTCACTGTCTCCGAGACAATCACTACATGCTCCAACCAGAAGCCGTGGATGACTGCGACATGCGGTGCACATGGCAGGGCATCCAGGCCATCAGCAACTACAGGACATCATCACCAGCCTGTGACAGTGATGCCTCCCTTCCAGATGCGCTGAACAACTTCTACGCTCGGTTTAAGGCGCAGAATGATCTAACGGCGAGGAAGACCACACCTCCTCCTAATGACCAGGCACTGTGTCTAACCAAGGCTGATGTGAGGAAAACTTTATGCAGAGTCAACCCACGGAAAACTTCTGGACCAGGCAACATTCCTGGAAGAGTGCTCAGAGGATGTGCAGATCAGTTGGTGGATGTTCTCACTGACATCTTCAACATCTCCCTGTGCAGCGCCAACATGCTTCAACGGCACCACCATTGTCCCTGTGCCAAAGAATTCTTCAGTGTCCTGCCTCAATGACTACCGTCCCATTGCACTCACACCCATCATCATGAAGGGCTTCGAGAGGCTCGTCATGAGGCACATCAAGACCCTGCTACCACCTTCACTGGATCCCCTGCAATTTGAATATCGTCCCAATCGCTCAACAGATGATGCCATCTCCACCACCCAACATCTGGGCTTCACCCACCTGGACAAAAAGGACACCTATGTTCGAATGCTGTTCATAGACTTCAGTTCAGCATTCAACACAATAATTCCTCAGCACGTGATTGGAAAGCTAAACCTGCTGGGCTTGAACACTGAACACCTCCCTCTGCAACTGGATCCTGGATTTCCTGACTGAGAGACCTCAGTCAGTCCGGATCGGGAACAGCATCTCCAGCACCACCACACTGAGTACTGGTGCTCCCCAGGGCTGTGTGCTCAGTCCACTGCTGTTCACTCTGCTGACTCATGACTGTGCAGCAACGCACAGCTCCAATTACATCATCAAGTTCGCCGATGACATGACCATGGTGGGTCTCATCAGCAAGAATGAGTCAGCGTACAGAGAGGAGGTGCAGCAGCTAACGGACTGGCGCAGAGCCAACAACCTGTCTCTGAATGTGGACAAAACAAAAGAGATGGTTGTTGACTTCAGGAGAGCACAGAGTGACCACACTCCGCTGAACATCGATGGCTCCTCCGTGGAGGTCTTCAAGAGCACCAAATTTCTCGATGTCCACCTGGCGGAGAACCTCACCTGGTCCCTCAACACCAGCTCCATCACTAAGAAGGCCAGGAGCGTCTGTACTTTCTGAGAAGGCTGAAAAAAGCCCATCTCCCTCCCCCCATCCTCACCACATTCTACAAAGGAACTATTGAGAGCATCCTGAGCAGCTGCATCACTGCCTGGTTCGGAAATTGCACCATATCGGATCGCGAGACCCTGCAGATCATCGGGGTCTCTCTACCCGCCATCACAGACATTTACACCACACGTTGCATTCGCAAAACCACCAGCATTGTGGATGATCCCACATACCCCTCACACACACTCTTCACCCTCCTGCCATCTGGAAAAAGGTACCGAAGCATTCGGGCCCTCAGGACCAGACTGTGTAACAGTTTCTTCCCCCAAGCCATCAGACTCCTCAATACTCAGAGACTGGACTGACACATGCACACACACACACACTGAATTGAACACCATCCCACTCCCCTTGTAATTTTTGCACATTTCGTAACGTATGTTTAATTCTTGTTACTATCATATACTTTTACGTGGCTGCTACCGTAATAACTGCTATGTCCATATATGGTATAAGCTAATCTGCTGAATACTATGTCATAGTATGTTATGTTTAGATTCATAGCATCTTTTAATTATATTGTTTTTTAATTATATTGTATCTTTTTGCACTACCTGTTATATTGACACTTCCACACTAGAACTGTGTACCGGTCGGCACGACACTGTTACTCACTGTGCCCATTGTCCTGTTTTAGGAGTTACTGTACTGTCTTGTGTTGTTTGCATGTGCACTTTATGTAGAATGTGTAGCTCTTTAGTTCTGTGTCGTCTCATGTGCTTTAGTGTGTTGTTTTATGTAGCACCATGGTCCTGGAGGAATGTTGTTTCGTTTCATTGTGTACTGTACCAGCTGTATATGGTTGAAATGACAATAAAACCACTTGAACTTGAACAATTTTATGAAGCGATACGAATGCTTTGTGTGCCTGAAAAACCCCCCTAAAATTAAGTCTTCATTCACAAAATATCTTCACTTCCGCATAGATCTCTGACGTGCATTCACGAGAGAACCATGACGCATGTGTGTTGTGTTGACGTGAGAGCGGATAAAAAAAATCCAAGTCCTCCTCCATATCAAAATCTGCAGACATCTTTGTTACAAAGATTGTTCTGTGTGACTCAGCTTGTATACAGCGTCCCGCTTCCTCTGCTGGAAACAGTACAGAACCACTGCACTGTGTGACGTGAAGATATTTTGTGAATAAAGACTTAATTTTAGTTTTTTTGCACACACAAAGCATTTGTATTGCTTCATAAAATTGGGATTAAACACTGGAGTCACATGGATTACTTTTACGATGCCTTTATGAACTTTTTGGAGCTTGAAAATTTTGGTTACTCGGACTGTAAATGGAGGGACAGAAATCTCCCAGGTTTCATTAAAAATGTCTTCATTTATGTTCTGAAGATTAATGAAAATCTTATGGGTTTGGAATGACGTGAGGGTGAGTAACTGATGACAGAATTTTCATTTTTGGGTGAACTATCCCTTTAAGAGAGCAGTGCATAAATGATTTGCGAGACTGATAAACTCGTACAGAAAACGTTTACTTCAGTTTATTGTTGGTAAAGGTGTTTGTGTGTTACTGAATTATAGGGTGTACTTATTTTTTTCCTACCTGGTCTGAATGTTGTTTTTTTTTTTTTTTTTAAAGAAAAAATTACTACATACTGAAATATGTTGTTTTTTTTGTTGTCAAATTCCAGTAAAAGCCACATTTCTCCACAATAGTGTGTACACATTGCCTAAATTTTATCATTTTGTAATTATTTGTATGCATTTTTTTTCCTCTTTTCCACAGGAGTGTGGCAAGCCTCAGGTTGCGTTCGGCTTTGAACAGGCGCCCAGAGACTACACACTCCGCTCCTTTGGAGATATGGCAGACTCCTTCAAGTCAGACTATTTCAACATGCCTGTGCATGTATGCTTTATTTGAATATTCCAATTCAGATATTAGATGTATGAGTGATCTGCATGGTCAAGAACCTGACAGACTTTGTTTTCTCCACAGATGGTCCCTACTGAGCTGGTTGAGAAGGAATTTTGGCGTTTAGTTAGCACCATTGAGGAAGATGTCACAGTAGAGTATGGGGCAGACATTGCCTCAAAGGACTTTGGTAGTGGCTTTCCTGTCAGGAATGGTCCTTTTAAAGTCATGTCCGATGAAGAGGTATGTTGTACTGCCTCTAATAATACTGATAGCACAATTTTCTTAGTGGTACTACATTTATTTACGGAAATCCAAAAAGGGAATGTGTTTTCTTTTTTCCCCCCTTGTGATTGTGATCTCAAGAAGGTAATTTTTTTTCTCGATCACTACTTATTTTTCTTATATGTCGAAATCCATTTTTGTCCATACATACTATACGACAGAGTACACCTTAACATAAAAAAGTTGGTACAGTGGTAGAGTTATGGCCTTCCATCCCCAAGGTGTGGGGCTCACGGTGTGGTGTTTGACTATATTTTCCCCAGATTTCCCCTTTGAGATCAATAAAGTCTGTCCAACCAACCCACCATCCATCCATCCATACTGTATGATGGCAGTGCTAGACCATTTACAAATTAGTGTGTCACTTGAGAAGGCAACTTAGAAATCTGTCAAGAGGCCCTTCGTTGAATCAACGCCAGACCTTTTATCTCCTTAATTTGTCATGAAACAATGAGGAAACAGGCCACACCTGGCCATTAATCTTAGTCAAGTGTCCGATTACTTTTGAGCCTGTGAAAATGGAGGTACAATGTAATAAATTGCTGTAATTCCTAAAAGATTAATGCAATATTTTTGTTACACCCCTTGAATTAAAGCTGTAAGTATACATCTCAATCACATCTCGATTGCTTCATTTCAAATCCACTGTGGTGTACAGTGCCAAAATAACTAACTGTATCTTATGTAGCTTCTGACGGGCAGCACTAAATAAAAAAAAAAAAAAAGATTTTTAAACAAAATAATAATTTACACTGATCCTGTTAAAATGTTTATATCCCCCTGGCTCTTAATGTAGTGTGTTGCCTTCTTGAGCATAAGTGAATGTTTGGAACTTTTGTAATGGTTGTGTAATTGTCCTCAGTGTTAAAAGATGGATCTCAACATCGTATAGCCACTGTTGGAAAGGAGTCAAATATGCAGAAGATGCTGGAAAAACAAAGAATGTGCATGACCTGGAGGATTTTGTCTTAACAGTGGGCAGTTTAACTATCACAAAACATAAAAACGGTCGTTGATCATCTAGGTAACAACACACAGTATTAAGAATCAAGCGTATGCAAACTTTTGAACTGGCTCATTTGTGTAAATTCAGTTATTATTATGTCTTCAGGACTGTGTCAAAATCTGTTATGTGAAATAGCTTATTCGAGGCAGTACTAAATAAACAAAACGCAATTTTTATGATCCCCCTGATTAAAAAAAAAATTATTACAATTTTGCAATTTCTGCAAGGCGTATGTAAACTTATGACCTCAACTGTATGTTGTGATCACAAAGGGGGGGAAAAAAGAAGTAACGTATGGCCTTTCCGGATTTGCGTATTTATTGCCTCTGCACAAACAGCGTAGTGCTAAGATATGGTACATGATATGGTTTCACTGTGTACCTCTGGATTGTCTTCTTTTCTCTATTCCTCCTAAAAGACAATGTAAATTGTCTACTCTGTAATATGATTGGATGAATGTTTTCCATATCTGCACTCCCTTCCCTGCAGCATTACCTTAGCTGTGGCTGGAACCTGAACAACATGCCAGTGCTGGATGCATCTGTGTTGACTCACATCACGGCTGACATATGTGGGATGAAGCTGCCCTGGCTCTACGTGGGCATGTGCTTCTCCTCTTTTTGTTGGCATATTGAGGATCATTGGAGCTATTCTATAAACTATTTGCACTGGTATGAGTTTTTGACTTTCCAAAGCAAATTATTAAACAAATACACAAAAATAAAATGCCTTTAGGTGATGCTGTTGGTGCAGCTGTGAGCTTGATGTGAGAGTATCTGCTTGCTCACAGTGAATAATACAGTCTAAAGCAGAGATCATTAGTGCAGTTTGGTAATTTATCACCTAGTAAACATGGTACTGGCAAGTTAAATCAGGTGTCTTTGAGCAGTCATACTGGGCTGGATTCAGTTAACCTCCTAATAGGAATGTATTACTAAATGGGCTATAATCTCCTACAAATCTTTTTGGGTTTGATTAAACAATGGTTGCCTCTGTGTGTTTGGTAGGGGAGAGCCAAAGACATGGTATGGTGCTCCTGGCTTTGCAGCAGAGCAGTTAGAAGCAGTTATGAAGAAACTTGCCCCTGAGCTCTTTGAGTCACAGCCAGATTTGCTCCATCAGTTGGTCACAATCATGAACCCCAATTTGCTAATGGAGCATGGAGTCCCTGTAAGTACACGCATGCAATACAAAAGCACAAGAAGTTGATAAGTAACATGGTGTGAATTTGAATACATACAGTGGGTATAGAAAAGAATCACACCCCTTTAAAATAATCACATTTTGTTGCTTTTCAGCCTGAAATGAAGACGGACACAGTTTTTGTTTTATCCAGCTGTATTTACTCAGTGCAACTTATAACATCTAAGTGAAAGATATAACACCAACATGTCAGAAAAAAAATTAAAAAACCGAATCAGTGAGTTGGAAAAAGGATCATCCTCCATTTTGTTGAACCACCTTTTGCTTTAATTACAGCCTTTAGTCTGTTGGGATATGTCTCTACTAACTTTGCATATCTAGACTTTGCAATATTTGCCCACTCTTCTTTGCAGAACTGCTCAAGTTCAGTTAAATTTGATGGTGACCGTTTGTGGACTGCAGTCTTCAAGTCATTCCACAGATTTTCAATGGGGTTTAAGTCTGGGCTCTGACTAGGCCATGCAAGGACATTCACCTTTTTCTCCTTCAACCACTGTGTGGTCAGTTTTGCTGTGAGCTTTGGGTCAGTGTCATGTTGGAAGGTAAACCTTCTTCCCATTGACAACTTTCTGGCAGAGGGCAACAGATTTTCCTCAAGAATTTGGCGGTATTTTGCTCCATCCATTTCCCTTCTATCCTGACAAGTGTTCCAGTCCCTGCTGCAGAGAAACACCCCCATAACAGGATATTACCACCTCCATGCTTTACTGTAGGAATGGTGTTATTTGGATGGTGAGCTGTAGTGGATTTCCGCCAGACATATCGTTTGGTGTTGAGGCCAAATAATTCAATTTTAGTCTTTTTTTAGTCAATTTTTTTTTTGTTGGTGTTATATCTTTCACTTGGATGTTATAAGTTGCACTGAGTAAATAGAGCTGGATAAAACAAAAACTGTGTCCGTATTAATTTCAGGCTGAAAAGCAACAAAATGTGATTCTTTTAAAAGGGGGTGATTCTTTTCTATACCCACTGTACGTGTATACATAGTGGAAACCGTGATTCCACTGATTCTGATTTGCTCATCACAGTAGATGAAAGTTGTAGTTAGGTTCTGTGCAGTAGCTGCAGGAACTTCCTCTTGATGCCTTATATTTATTATGGACAGACTCCATCATGCTGAGTTTGGAAGAGTTTAAAAGAGTTGCTGTCTGAACTGAAGTATCCAAACTGCACACCCACCTCTGTAGTGAGTGCCCGGTGCCGTGTGATTGAAGTGTGTGGTGGGAGCTCTGACACACTTTCCTCAAATGCGTTTATCACAGTGGTGTGTCATAGTAAATCATTCAGTTTAACAACTTTATAACAACCTTTAAAAAAAAAAAAAAATGAACAGTCAGATAAGTGACAAATGGGGTCATTAATTTTAAATCAAGTACCTTATAAATAGTGAAACTTTTATTGACTGGGTAGCAGAGATCAACACCTGATATTTTTAATGTATTTTTCATGTTTTTGAAGTGATGCATTAAAATATAGTGTGAAATATTACAGGGTTCATATTTATATTTTTTTCATGAAAAACCTGGAAAATTCATGGAATGTTAAAATTCACAAATACTTGTATAGTAGAATATATGTTTAATTGTTAGTATTGGTTAAACAATATTTAATGCTTGGACGACAGGTCATGCCACGTTGTCTGCATGAGGTAACCTCTGGCACAGTTGCAGCTTGTTCTTTGAGTCAGGGCCGTAACCACCATAGACATTAGGGGGACATGTCCCCGAAATAATCAGATCAAATTGTCGTCTCCAGTATTTGATATTTTTGATGCTGCCCTGCTGCACTCTATTATGCACTGCTATGTATGTTATTAGGATGACAAAAAGTTTTTAGGGTGGTCTGCCTTGGCTGTCTAGCAGCACTCGTCAATGTCAAAATGTGAGATGGCCAGTCAAATCAAAGAAGGCGTTTACAGAAGTTGCACGACGCTTCAGTTTTAATGGTGAAAGAGTGCAAGGTAAAATGTAGAGCTGCAACAACTAATCGATAAAATTGATAATAATTACAAAAATTGTCGTCAACGAATCTCATTATAGATTAGTTGGTCTGTGCAGGGCATGTTTACTCCTTGTGTTACTTCTGTCCCGAAAACACATCGGAAATGTGGCAGAGAGTACAGACCAAAGTTGTGTCCCAAATGATGTACTACACACTATGCATTTACACTATGCACTTTGTACTGTAGTGTGTGATGTTTAGAAGGGTGGTACCATCTTGTATGGAACACTGAACGGAAGTATAAACCATTTCCCAGTTGATGGCAGATGACGTCAGACGCATGTAATGCAACGCTGCTAGCTTTAGCAGAATACCCAGAGTTTTTTATTTTTAAAATTTTTTTTTCATTTTACTGTTCATCAACGTTACCTTTTATGCCCAACATGACCTCAGTCACCATTAGACGGAGGTGGAATCATCAAGTGACAGCGGAAAAAGTGTGCAACCCAAGTCCTCTAAGGCATGGGAGCATTTTATTTGAAATACTACGTAGAAGATTGTAACCTGCAAACTTTGCAAAGCGGAGCTTGTGTAGCACAGAAGCACAACAGTGATGCACGAGCACAAATTTATGTTTATATCCAAAATGCTCCACTGTGTGCAAGGTGTTGGGGACATTGGTGTGAATTGCTAAGAAGGTTCAGTTTAAGTCAAGTTTATTGTCATTATATGCTGTATTTGCGCGCTTGCGGTGTAAATTATGTCGTTTATTATAATGGGAGCAATCTATTAGTAATGAGGCCACGTTGCTCCTCACGCGCAATGTAGATGCAGTGGTAAACAGTGGTAGTGCAAGCAAGATCTGTAATGTCAAATTAAAACTCTATGATCAAAGTAAACATAAGTAAAACAATATGCCTGAAGGCAGTGATTAACAGAAAATAATTATCAGTGCTTTTTTGTGCATCCAGAAAAGAATGCATCTACACAGCAAAATCTCCAGAGTGTTGAATTTACACCCTACAGTGTAGGGTTGTCACGATACCATAAACGTATCTTACGGTACTATACCAGCTGAAGTATCATGATACCAAAAGTATCACGATACCATGCAATATTGTGTTAATTCATAATTCAAACCTACAAAATGAACCGAATTTACAGAATTACATAGATATCAATGAAAACAGACAAACTAGATTTTCCTCTCAATACTTTATCAATGAGAATGAATAACTGGCTATTGGAAAAACTCAAGAACAGTCATAAAATTGACAAGCAACTAATTCAATGTGTCACATATTTCATCTATTGTTCTCTAGACCAATGAAATCATGCAAATTTTATTCATATTCTTTTTCTTCTTTTTAAATTCCAAATAATAGTAGTAGTAATAATAATAATAATAATAATAATAATAATAATAAATAAAACAAACAATATATTTTTCTGCTTCTGTTGTCAGACAACAGAATGAGTATGAAGTAGTGTCTGAAACACGGCCCATTAAAACTTCATGTTAACCAGCAGTCACTTCCAAGCTTTTGCAAGCTGCAGCTCTGTACTGCTAAAATCCTGATTTTATAACTGACAAAATCACCATACACACAAGTTAAAGACAACGTCTCTGCTTTGATTTCGGCTATATTTACATGTAAAATAATCACTCAGAGACAAAGTTAGAAGTGAATGAATGTGCGCCTCCTCTCTGCCACTCACTGAACAGCCACAGAGAGAGGTCACCTTCTCACCAAGCTGCTTGGCGATGGTCTTGTAGCCCATTCCAGCCTTGTGTAGGTCTACAATCTTGTCCCTGACATCCTTGGACAGCTCTTTGGTCTTGGCCATGGTGGAGAATTTGGAATCTGATTGATTGATTGCTTCTGTGGACAGGTGTCTTTTATACAGGTAACAAACTGAGATTAGGAGCACTCCCTTTAAGAGAGTGCTCCTAATCTCAGCTCATTACCTGTGTAAAAGACACCTGGGAGCCAGAAATCTTGCTGATTGATAGGGGATCAAATACTTATTTCACTCATTAAAATGCAAATCAATTTATAACTTTTTTGAAATGTGTTTTTCTGGATTTTTTTGTTGTTATTCTGTCTCTCACTGTTAAAATACACCTACCATTAAAATTATAGACTGATCATTTCTTTGTCAGTGGGCAAACATACAAAATCAGCAGGGGATCAAATACTTTTTTCACTCACTGTGTGTGTGTGTGTGTGTGTGTGTGTGTGTGTGTGTGTATATATATATATATATATATATATATATACATATACAGGTGCATCTCAATAAATTAGAATGTCGTGGAAAAGTTCATTTATTTCAGTAATTCAACTCAAATTGTGAAACTCGTGTATTAAATAAATTCAATGCCACAGACTGAAGTAGTTTAAGTCTTTGGTTCTTTTAATTGTGGTGATTTTGGCTCACATTTAACAAAAACCCACCAATTCACTATCTCAACAAATTAGAATATGGTGACATGCCAATCAGCTAATCAATTCAAAACACCTGCAAAGGTTTCCTGAGCCTTCAGAATGGTCTCTCAGTTTGGTTCACTAGGTAAGCCACAAACATTCATCGCCAAAGAAGCTGGCTGTTCACAGAGTGCTGTATCCAAGCATGTTAACAGAAAGTTGAGTGGAAGGAAAAAGTGTGGAAGAAAAAGATGCACAACCAACCGAGAGAACCGCAGCCTTATGAGGATTGTCAAGCAAAATCGATTCAAGAATTTGAGTGAACTTCACAAGGAATGGACTGAGGCTGGGGTCAAGGCATCAAGAGCCACCACACACAGACATGTCAAGGAATTTGGCTACAGTTGTCGTATTCCTCTTGTTAAGCCACTCCTGAACCACAGACAACGTCAGAGGCGTCTTACCTGGGCTAAGGAGAAGAAGAACTGGACTGTTGCCCAGTGGTCCAAAGCCCTCTTTTCAGATGAGAGCAAGTTTTGTATTTCATTTGGAAACCAAGGTCCTAGAGTCTGGAGGAAGGGTGGAGAAGCTCATAGCCCAAGTTGCTTAAAGTCCAGTGTTAAGTTTCCACAGTCTGTGATGATTTGGGGTGCAATGTCATCTGCTGGTGTTGGTCCATTGTGTTTTTTGAAAACCAAAGTCACTGCACCCGTTTACCAAGAAATTTTGGTGCACTTCATGCTTCCTTCTGCTGACCAGCTTTTTGAAGATGCTGATTTCATTTTCCAGCAGGATTTGGCACCTGCCCACTCTGCCAAAAGCACCAAAAGTTGGTTAAATGACCATGGTGTTGGTGTGCCTGACTGGCCAGCAAACTCACCACACCTGAACCCCATAGAGAATCTATGGGGTATTGTCAAGAGGAAAATGAGAAACAGGAGACCAAAAAATGCAGATGAGCTGAAGGCCACTGTCAAAGAAACCTGGGCTTCCATACCACCTCAGCAGTGCCACAAACTGATCACCTCCATGCCACGCCGAATTGAGGCAGCAATTAAAGCAAAAGGAGCCCCTACCAAGTATTGAGTACATGTACAGTAAATGAACATACTTTCCAGAAGGCCAACAATTCACTAAAAATGTTTTTTTATTGGTCTTATGAAGTATCTCAACAAATTAGAATAGTGAATTGGTGGGTTTTTGTTAAATGTGAGCCAAAATCATCACAATTAAAAGAACCAAAGACTTAAACTACTTCAGTCTGTGGCATTGAATTTATTTAATACACGAGTTTCATAATTTGAGCTGAATTACTGAAATAAATGAACTTTTACACGACATTCTAATTTATTGAGATGCACCTGTATATATGCTAACTAATTAGCTATTTTTTCAGTTGAAACTAATTGGGACATGTTATTAGAAAATTGCTTCAAAAATAGTTGTACAACAAAAAGCACCTTCTACAAAACCCACTATTTGGGCATATTTAAAAGAATTTGTAATGAACATGCATTATAACTTTTCCACTGTATGTATCTCTGTCTGTTTCTAATCTGTCATGCAGGTTCTCTGCTTTAATTGCTGTCCATAAGTGTTGACTTTTCCTCTCTGATCAGAGAATACTTGCTATTTTTTGCTATAGTAGCTATTGCAGGCTTGCTTTTTGCTGGTTGGAGCACTTGTAGGTTCAGGTCGTGGTGTATGTCTAGGGCCCATACAATGGTTCAATCCCAGGTGCCCCTACAACCCAAAGTCTGACTGTGGTTTTCGGGCTCGATCTTGACTTAGTCTTGCTCTCATTTAGACTCAATCTTGACTCACTTTGTGCTGGACATTGTAGTATGCCCTCTTTTAAAAGGAACCCAAAAACCACGATAGAGATGCTTCAGCTCGCAGTAAACTGAAATGTGTAACGTGAAATGCTTGACTTTTGCTCTGTTCACTTACAGGTATACCTATACAGGTATAGGTGATGTTAAAAATTGTACTGCATCAATTCCCTACAGGATTTTGACTTCGGTGTTTAACCCAATCATGCTGTCTATAGTATTTTGAATACAATAAATTGTATCTTTATGAATGCACCAATGAGTTGCTCTTGTTGATTTTATCTATTTTTTTTTTTTTTTTTAGATTTACCGCACAAACCAGTGTGCTGGTGAGTTTGTTATCACCTTCCCCAGAGCGTATCACAGCGGGTTCAATCAGGGCTTTAACTTTGCAGAGGCTGTTAACTTCTGCACAGTAGACTGGGTAAAACACCACTCAATGAATAAATTTTTTTTTTTAATTATTAAGTAATTAATTAATTAACCAATTAATTAATTTATTTATTTGTTTTTACAAGCAACACTGCTGCATATCAGTGTATTTGGTATATCATGATAATGGTATAATGTTTTACATATTCCGATAGTAGTAAAATGTTTGTTTTGTTGCAGATGCCTCTTGGTCGACAGTGTGTAGAGCATTATCGCTCATTAAACAGGTACTGTGTTTTCTCCCATGATGAGATGGTCTGTAATATTGCAGCCAAGGCAGACAGCCTGGAGCTGGAGCTGGCCTCTGCCATACAGAGGGACATGAGCGTTATGATTCAGGAGGAGAAAGAGCTGCGAGATAAAGCCTACAAGCTGGTGAGACATGGAAGTTTTTCAGTATTAGTGTCTTGGTTCATTTTTATAACCATTTTGCCACATCTTTAAAACTGTTGAATCTTTCAGTTTCAGTATGTACATTTCAGAACATAGTTTGCAGATACTGCCACCATTGTTAATAAGAGCCCCCAACCCAGTATAGTCCATGATAACATGGACATTTAGCCATCTGTAAAACTGTGTTTGTTATGCTTGTTTACCAATTATCCAACTTTTTCTGTTATTATATGCAGTTTTTTTTCCATTATTGATGCTATTGCTGGTTCATTCCTTTCCTTAGGGTGTGTGGCACTCCCAGCAGGTGGACTATGAAGAGCAGCCTGATGAGGAGAGGCAGTGTTCTAAATGCAGGACCACCTGCTATTTATCTGCCATCACCTGTCCCTGCAGCCCTGGACAGCTGGTGTGTCTACACCACCTCCAGGACTTCTGCTCCTGTACCCCTAACCGTTATATGCTGAAGTGGGTCTCAATATGTTTAAATGTAGTACTGTGATTCATTGCTATTTTATTATGATGATTTGATTGAATGAAGGGTATTTTCTTGTTTCGTTAAACAGAATTGTGCCTCCAAATTGTGATTTATACATTAATCTCTCTCTTTTCATGGTTTTGCAGTTACAAGTACACCTTGGGCATGTTGAACCAAATGTTCAAGAATTTGGCAGCACATGCTGAGTCATACAGTGACTGGGCTTCTAAAGTTAACATAATTTTAAAGGCTGACCAAGACAATAAAAGTGGTAAGAGTCCTAATTTATAAATTAGCAAACAGACAGTCCTTACTCTTTTTGTGATGAAGAATATTGTGTTTATAATTTGTTATCCTACCAGACTTAGAGGAACTTCGTGCACTGATTGTGGAGGCAGAGAAGATGATGTATCCTGAGATGGATTTGCTACTCCATTTAAGACAGACTGTCCAGGATGCAGAAAAGAGTGCATTAATGGCCCAGCAGCTACTCAATGGAAAGAGACAGACCAGGTAGGTTCTCTGTACATGTCTACATTCAAATCAAAATATAGTATTTCAAAGAATAATAAGAGATCACTGTTCCTCACTAATCATATGACTATATATAGCTTATGCTGCTGACATTCAAGAAAAGTCCTGGCAAAAATGATGGAATCACCACACTTGGAGGATGTTCATCCAGGTTTTTTTCCTTTGCAGCAAATAAACAAAGCACAGATATAAGACAAAACAATTTTTGTTTCATAGTGGAACATTCATTCTTTGTTAAACATACTCCATACAAGTTAAATGAAATTATTTTAATTAATGGCATATTTTTTCCCAGATCAAATAGAGGAAAAAATTATGGAATTACTAAATGTTGAGGAAAAAATTATGGAATCACCTTGTAATTTGCATTTCTAAAACAAACACCAGCACTAGTCTAGACCTTAACCTTGGCCTTTTTGAAAGGAAACAAAAAGATGTGGCAAAAGATGTTGACTGTTCCCAGTCAGCTGTGTCTAAAATTTGGTGCAAGTATAAACAAAATGGGAAGGTTATCAAAGGAAAACATACGGGTAGACCAAAGAAGACGTCAAAGCGTCAGGATAGAAAACTCAAAGCAATATGCCTTGAAAATAGAAAATGAACAACAAAACAAATGGAAAAACAAATGGGTGTTTGACAACTGTAAGAAATTGGCTGAATGAAAACAAATGAAAACCAGCACTAACACCTAAACAGAAGAAAACAAGGTTACAGTGGGCTAAAGAGAAGCAGTCATGGAGTGTGGATGATTGGATGAAAGCGATATTTAGTGATACAAATCTGCATTAGCCAAGGAGATGATGCTGGAACTTTTGTCTGCCTGAAGAAAACAATCAAATTTCCCCAATCATTTATGATATGGAGTTGCATGTTAGGTAAAGGACCAGGGGAGATGGCAAACATTACCTCAAGTCAATGCACAGGTGTACGCTGAGATTTTGGACACTTTTTTCATTCCATCGATAGAAAATAGGTTTGGTGATGAAGTCATTTTTCAGGATGATCTTGCCCAGAGTAAAAATTGTTAAAGCTTTTCTTCAGTAAAGGCATAATGAATCAAGAAGCCAGAATGTTCAGCTATTAAACAAAAATTGTTTTGTGTCATATCTGTGACTTTGTTTATTTGCTATGAAGTGTAAAAAAAAAAAAAAAAAAGGGGGTGACCATCCTGTAACTTTGGTGATTCCACAAGTTTTGGGCGGGTGTAACTGAATGTTACAAATATAAACTTACACTGAACTAAAACTTTAACACAACAAATAATATATATATATATACACACATATAAAGTATTCATGCATTATTTTTTATGGATGCACAAAAAAGCACTGAATTAAACTACAGTCCTAAATTAATATTAAAATCTCATGTTCACTGCACCTTGTGGTTTTATTACTTGCTGCCTTTAGTCATATTGTTTTACTTATTGGTTTACTTTGATCGTAGTGTTTTAATTAGACATTACAGATCTTACTTGCACGACACTGTTTACCAAAATGTCTACATTGTGAGTGAGGGACAACGTGGCCATGTTACTAATAGATCATTTTCGTTATAATAAACGACAGAATTTATATTGTATCATGCAAATACCGCATATAATGATGGTAAACTTGAATTAAACTAAACCTTTTAAGCAACTTGCATCAGTTTCCCCAAGCCCTTGCACACAGAGCATTTTGGATATAAACATAAGTTTGTACTCGTGCATTACTGTCATGCTTCTGTGCTACACAAGCTCCGCTTTGTAAAGTTTGCAGGTTACAGTCTTCTTCGCAGGAATTAATATCAAATGCTCCCATGCCTTAGAGGACTTGGGCACACTTTTTTTTTTTTCCTGCTGTCACTTGACGATTATGCCGCCATCTGTTGGTGACCAAGGTCATGTAGAGCATAAAAGGAATCGCTAACATAAACAGTAAACTGAAGAAATCCATTGTCGTTGATTCTGGGTTTGATTGCCAACACCCTGAAACTGAGCTGCAGCACAGTGGCCAAGACCATACAGCGGTTTAACAGGTCAGGTTCCACTCAGAACAGGCCTCGCCATGGTCGACCAAAGAAGTTGAGTGCACGTGCTCAGCATCATATCCAGAGGTTGGCTTTGCAGAATAGACGTATGAGTGCTGCCAGCATTGCTACAGAGGTTGAAGGGGTGGGGGGTCAGCCTGTCAGTGCTCAGACCATACGCCGCACACTGCATCAAATTGGTCTGCATGGCTGTCATCCCAGAAGGAAGCCTCTTCTAAAGATGATGCACAAGAAAGCCCACAAACAGTTTGCTGAAGACAAGCAGACTAAGGACATGGATTACTGGAACCATGTCCTGTGGTCTGATGAGACCAAGATAAACTTATTTGGTTCAGATGGTGTCAAGCGTGTGTGGCGGCAACCAGGTGAGGAGTACTAAGACAAGTGTGCCTTGTCTGCAGTCAAGCATGGTGGTGGGAGTGTCATGGTCTGGGGCTGCATGAGTGCTGCTGACACTGGGGAGCTACAGTTCATTGAGGGAACCATGAATGCCAACATGTACTGTGACATACTGAAGCAGAGCATGATCCCCTCCCTTCGGAAACTGGGCCGCAGGGCAGTATTCCAACATGATAACGACCCCAAACACACCTCCAAGACGACCACTGCCTTGCTAAAGAAGCTGAGGGTAAAGGTGATGGACTGGCCAAGCATGTCTCCAGACCTAAACCATGTTGAGCATCTGTGGGGCATCCTCAAACGGAAGGTGGAGGAGCACAAGGTCTCTAACATCCACCAGCTCTGTGATGTCGTCATGGAGGAGTGGAAGAGGACTCCAGTGGAAACCTGTGAAGCTCTGGTGAACTCCATGCCCAACAGGGTTAAAACAGTGCTGGTAAATAATGGTGGCCACACAAAATATTGACACTTTGAGCCCAATTTGGACTTTTTCACTTAGGGGAAACTTTTGTTGCCAGCGGTTTAGACATTAATGGCTGTGTGTTGAGTTATTTTGAGGGGACAGCAAATTTACACTGTTATACAAGCTGTACACTCACTACTTTACATTGTAGCAAAGTGTCATTTCGTCAGTGTTGTCCCATGAAAAGATATAATAAAATATTTACAAAAATGTGAGGGGTGTACTCACTTTTGTGAGATACTGTACTATCACCAGACATAGGCCTATTTGAAATCTTGGTCACAGATAATAGTTTGCCTACTCTAAAATCAGTTCCCCTTTCCTTGGCAGTTGACAGTTTTTCAGTACCATTTTAGAACCGATGATATTCAGTCAAATGATTCATTTTTGCATATTTTTCACAAGATAAATTATAATTGCTTGGTTTTGTTCCATTTGAACTTTATGTAGGTATCGCTCAGGTGGTGGGAAATCCCAGAAACATCTCACTGTAGAGGAGTTGAAGTTATTTGTACAGCAGCTATATGACCTGCCCTGCACCATTAGACAGGCTCCTTTTCTCAAGGTACTGAACATGTAACCCCATTTTCTGATAAATTTACTGAGAAGATTAAAAAAATGTTGCAGAGAGAATGTTAACGAAATTAATATATTAATTCTGAATAAATATTAATAAATTTATTAGTTGAACTCACATTCACCATTTCCTGCTTTCCACAGGCTCTACTCAGCCGTGTCAGGCAGTTCCAGGAACAGAGTTCGGATCTGCTGGCCATAGAGATGCCCAGCTCCTCAGCCCTGCAAGCTGTGCTGGATGAGGGTTCTGGGCTGGAGGTAGAGTTGCCAGAGCTTGATGTGCTCAGGCAGCGGCTGGAGCAGGCACGCTGGGTTGAGGCAGTACAACAGGCCAGCAAGGAGCCTACCAGCCTCAGCCTGGAATGCATGAGGAAACTGATTGACCAGGGAGTGGGTCTGGAGCCTCACGCCTGTGTGGAGAGGACCATGGCCCACCTGCAAGAGCTGCTCACTGTGTGTGAGCACTGTGAGGAGAAGGCACACAGCATACTAATGGCCAGGTTAGGTTCTGTATATACAAGTCTGATATTAGAGGATGGCATACATTTTTAGATTTCTGAAACACAGGTTTTGCATTATGAAAAACTCTTACTCCAGCAGCATTTGTGTCTATCATTGTGGAAATGGAAGAAACTGCCATAAACCCACATCAGTAGGAGCTGATACATAAATGACTGTATTTTGGTATATACAAATTGTATAAAGTGAAAGGCCTAAAACACAAACTATTTAAACACCGGCTACATTCGATTCTATTGCTGTCGCAGTACTATGACAGCTAGTGTTACTGATACTGGCAATATTTTATCAGTCAGGGTAGCCTAGTACATTATGTACATAGTAATGTTAATGTAACATAGTATGTTAACAACAGCACACAAACAACAGACAGCCAGAAACCTAGAGCTGGTGTGTCTGAAAATGCTTGTTCATATTATTTACTCCCTCATGTGGAGGTTCTGGCTGATAATTGGCCCAATCTGTGAATAACCCTTTGTAGCCATGTATTGAGAAGTGTTAGTGATCAAATGGAATGGGCATGCATGCAAACTTACTGGACTCAATCTGGTTTGCATATATTAAGAGCAGAATTTCACCTGCAAACGAAATGAATTGGCCCCAAGATAAAATGTGCTGGGCTTGTATTTGGAATTCAGAGTTGCTTCCTGGTAGATTAACAGGATCAACGTATTGTGCCCTTGTATTGTTTAGAAGTGCAGTAACATTGCAACATTTTTTTGCTGGCAGGGAGCCCTTTACTGAGGGGATCTGCACAGATTATTTCACAGTTAAAGATTTTTTTAAATGAATGTAATCCTACTATACAAACACTATGTACCTTATTTAAATGTATACAATAATTTTTTGGCTATTTATTAGAACATTTTTTTCTTGATGCCCATAACATTATTTATAGGTCTACTTGTGTACTTACCATTAAACCCATGGATTAAACCCATTCAATTTCGGTGACCAGTCAAACAGGCTAAAAAAAATTAGGACAGTGAAGCAGACCTTCTGGCTATGCTTCACGTCTATGCCTTTGGGGGTCTCCAACCCCATTTTGAGAACCACCATCGTATAGCAACCCTGCCCATAACAAGACATAGAGAAATGTAATTTGTGAAAATAACAAATATCATGTACATTAATAGACAATAATGGATACTGCATTCTGTGCCATCTATTCAGCATTCAGCAGCATGTTTTATGTTGTTTTTTAATTTTTTTTTCCTGATTTGTCCTAACTAGACCTCGCCAAAATTTAGAGACACTGGAGGCAGTGCTGCTGGAAGTAAATGGTATCCAGGCTTACCTGCCCAACTGTCTCCAACTGCAAGACTCAGTCATCAGGGCTAGAGAGTGGATACAGGAGGCAGAAGCCCTACAGGTTAATGTCATGTCAACTGATGCAGCATTAACGTGTTGTAAAACTTGAAATAATACTTATCTTTCATCCATATCGATTTGTATGTCTTAATGTGTTTGCAGCTTGGAGGGCGTATCCCTGTTCTCTCATCTTTGAATGATCTGGTCTTAAAAGCTAAAGGCATCCCAGTCTTGCTGGAGCCTCTGGCACGGCTGGAAAGCCTGGTGTCAGAGGTGCTGGCCTGGAAGGAGAGCGCAGCAAAAATGTTTTTGTTGAAGTACTCCTCCCTCTCCCTCCTGGAGGTAAGCAAAACTTCTTGCATACATTAACCTATATTTTTACATTACTGCTGAAAGTCCAGTTGCCAGTCAGTGAAAAAAATCTTTGAAAATACATAGACACATGAAAAGTATGTAAAAGGTAATTATGCTGTTTGTTTCTTTAAGGTACTGTGCCCCAGGTGTGAGACAGTGTGTCAAAAATCAAAGTCAAAAAGAATGAGAGATGTTCCTCCAGCTGTTAAAAAAAACGGCATAAAACTGAACTGTCTTGGTGATGTGGAAAGAGCTCTCTATGAAAGCAAAGACACCGCTTTAGCAGTGGGTCCTCTTTTTGATTTGTTTTCTCCTGTGAAAAGAAAAGAGTGAACCTGAAAAGAGTCCCAGATATTGTAATGTGCGACATGTAACGACAATATATAGATGTTATTGTAATGTGTAACAAAGCTTTTTGTTTATTAAGGTCCATTCACTCAGCCATGTATAATAACTTATCTGTTATCTAACAGATGGCTACTCTGTGTGAGGTGCGTTTGAAAGAGCTGGAGAACCTGACTATCCTAAGGAACACAAACAGTGCAAAGTTTCTGCCCACAAACAGCTTGGCTCCTACAGTGTGCCTATGCCATACAGTGCCAGCAGGCCCCATGCTCCAATGCGAACTTTGCCATGATGCTTACCACAGTGGTTGTGTGCCAGGGTACCAGGATACACAGGCAGGGCAGCCTTGGCTGTGCCCACTCTGCAGCCGATCTGAGAAACCTCCTCTGGACAAGGTGTTGCCCCTGCTTGCCTCTCTCCAGCGTATTCGGGTACGGCTCCCAGAGGGTGACGCGCTGCGTTTTATGATTGAGAGGACAGTGCGCTGGCAGCACAGAGTGCAACAGGTCTCAACTTTTACACAGCAATTTAATGGAAAAGTATGCTTTGTCTGGGTCTTTTTGTTATTGTTTTGTGCTTGCTTTTGGCATTTTTTTAATACTTAGTTATGCTGCATCTTGTATCTAAAGATGAGAACTTTCTCTGGAAAACTGCCTTCTGTATCCCTGGATGGGAGTAACGGGTGCTTCTACATGCACAATTCATGCATTCCTCTCAGTGGTACGTAGATCTTTTTATTCATTTTATAGAAACTATTAGCAAATGTGAACTATTCCAGCATATTATTTGTATGCTGTGTGTTTCAGTTCTTAGTCCTGAACTAGAGGAGCTGCTTGTGGAAGGACTCCTTCTACAGGTGGCTTTGCCTGAGCTGCAGCATCTCTACCAGGGGTTGCTCAGCAGGTTCTTTCCTGCTCAGCATGCCCTACAGAGCAGCGAGCATGACCACCAATACCACATTGCACAGGACAGTAGCCTGATTTACAAAAGCCCACCTCAAGGCAAGGTCCAGGTTAGACCCCCATGCCTTTTCATGTATGTTTACTATAAGGGGAATAATATAAACCATCAGGGGGAAATTTTATATATTCTGATTGTATGTTTTTAAGGATTTAGTTTTAGAGTTGCAAAAACACACTGAGAAACTAGAGAAGAATCCCAAGAGGCACTTGGAGAAGGAGACCTCTGATGGGCAGGACAGAGACCCTGTTAAGAAGCCTAAGCAAAAAAAGTCTAGGACAAACCAGGAGAGGACACATGAGAAAAGAACAATCTCCTCCTCTGGTTTGAGCTCAGACCCACCCTGTTCAGCGGACTCTGAGGAGGACTGGTCTGTGTGTTCAGCAAAGCGATGTCAACAGCCAGGGGGAAATGAGGTCAGTTTAAAGTGTTTTCTTATGCTGTCATATAACATAACAACATTAATTCCGGTGTGAATGTACACTGGTGGTGTTTGTCTGCTGCTGTTATCCTGTTTCGTTCCCCATTGCTTTGTTCCTTAAGTAATTTTTGCCTACTTGATGCAATGATTATTGCTTAACACTGGCACTATACAAGGATCAGCTATAACATTAAAACCAGAGCTTAATTTGAGCCGGATCCAGCCGGAACAGGATCCAGCATCTCTAAAATGTATCAAACCTGCTTTCCGGAATATTTGGGATGTTTTCCTGCTTTTTATGTGGATCTGCCACCTCTGCAGGTGGATGTTTAAAGTCTTACGCAGCAATATTATCAAATCAAATAATTTTAGTTTTTAATTCACCAAAAGTAAAATAGAACAACAACAAAAAAACTGGAATAAAAATGTTAATTATATATTACTGGTGCTCAAATATTGCTAATAGCCAATCAGTAGCCTCTTTCACATAATCATTTCAAGTTTAAAGTTCACGTGAATTTGTTGTCACGAAGCGAAGCCTACAGTCACGTATCATGCGTTGTGTGTCATGGCGAAAAGAAAGCAGTTATCATTGACAGCATTTTTTAAGAACACAAACAACAACAATGAGAAAACTGAGCAAAATTCTAAAAAGGCACGATTCCAAGAGAACGAGTGGCAGCAGATCACTGATGAAGCAGTTTGGCGACTGTTCCCACGGCCAGCAGTGATGATGCTAGTCTGATTGTGGAAGGTTTTTGGAACTGCTTACAAGGAGGCTAAACGTTGTCAACCTGCACATGACTTTGTAAGTTAGCTTGACTGCCAGGAATTAAATGGAGTTTACACAGGACTGGTGGGATATATTAGGCAGAAAGTGAACAGTCGGTTTTTGAAGTTGATGTGTTGGAAGCAGGAAAAATGGGCAAGTGTAAGGATCTGAGCGACTTTGACAAGGGCCAAATTGTGATGGCTGGATGACTGGGTCAGAGCATCTTCAAAACGACAGGTCTTGTGGGGTGTTCCTGGTATGCAGTGGTTAGTACCTACCAGAAGTGGTCCAAGGAAGGACAACTGGTGAACTGGCGACAGAATCATGGGCACAGGAGGCTCACTGATGCACGTGGAGAACAAAGGCTAACCTGTCTGGTCTGATCCCACAGAAAAGCTACTGTAGCACAAATTAAAAAGTTCATGCTAGCTATGATAGAAAGGTGAAAGACACACAGTGCATAGCAAGTTGCTGCATATGGGGCTGCATAACCGCAGACCGGTTGGAGTGCCCATACTGACCCCTGTCCACTGCCAAAAGCGCCTTCAATGGACCATGGAGCAATAGAAGAAAGTCTGATGACTCAGTTTTTCTTTTACATCATGTGTATGACCAGGTGCGTGTGTTGCTTACATGGGAAAGAGATCACATTTTTTTTCTCCATTCTGACGGTTGATGTGATCATTATTTGAAGCTACTGGCCACTATCTGCAGCATTTTGTGCATTTTCTGCCACACGATTGACTAATTCGATAATTGCATGAATGGGTATGTGTACAGGCGTTCCTAATGAAGTGTTCAGTGAGTAGGCGTGCACACACGTGATATACATACACATCAGAGTTTCTGCTAAGAAATTTTGTTGCTGGCCAACGTGTCCAGGAATGAAAGTTTACGGGACAAACTAAAAAAATCCGGTCATCGCATTTCAGTGTTTCTTTTGCACTGTAACATTTTGGAATGCGATTGTGGCGGGGGGGCATGGTCGAGCGTCAGCTGTTACTTGTGAGTGTCTGTTTGTTTGTGCATTCAGTGCCTGCTGTAACTAATAAGCGAGCGAGAGAGATAAAAAACGTTAAACTGCAGTTTGCCACATATATTTTTGTTTACAAAGAAATATTAAAATAACAAAAATCATATAATTTCCCATGCTAATTTGTTTCTCTTTATTTCTATGACTTTTCTGTGATTTTTCATGGCAAAAAAAGCATTCTGATGTGAAATCGAATGTGTCCAGTGTTTCTCTGCAGCTTGAGAGTACTGCAGAGAAACACTGGAGTAGAGATCGACCAGTATTGATTTTTTTATAACCGATAACAATACCGATTATTTGCATGTTTATGTGCCCAATAACTGATATACAGAACTGATATTTATTTATTGTTTTACTTCTGTTTTTGACACAATAACACCACTGAACTGAACAAACCATTTTATTTATAACAGTTTTGTCAATTTCACTTCCTCCTTGCATACAAAACAACTCTTATTTATACACCAATACATTGAGAGGTCTGAAAGAGTGCATTAATTGGTTAATTAATAAACAGACATTAATTAGATGTGCAATTGTACATTGTCTAATATCCACTCCCCCCCCCCCCCCCCCCCCCCCACACACACACACACACACACACACACCCTTGAATGTACATAAGTATTTGGCCTTCTCTTGTCAGGTTTGAAGTGGTGCCATATTCTTTCTATTTTGTTATAATGGATTTAATGGTGCTCTACTTCACAGCTTTGTCTCTGACCTGTTTGGAGAGCTCCTTTGTCTTCATGTTGCTAGCTTAGTGGTGTTGCAGACTCGGGCCTTTCAGAACAGGTGTATTTATATTGATATCATGTGACACTTTGGTTGGACCAGAGTTTATTTAAGGGTATGGCTAAAAGCACACCTGAGTACTGAACATGTATGTCTCTGTATGCTGTAGCATTGCAATTTCCCATCACTGGAACTAAGGGGCCCAACCAAAATGTTGCAGCTTGACAATGCCCCTGTGCACAAAGCGAGATCCATGAAGTGGCCTACAAAAAGCAATACCTTTGGCATGACCTGGGATTGCTGATTGTACCCCAGGCCTCCTCACCCAGCATGAATGGGCAAATGCCCAGAGCCACGTTCGATCTAGTGGAAAGCCTACCCAGAACAGTGGAGGTTATTGTAACAGCAAAGGGGGACTAAATTTGGAATGGGATGTTCAAAAAGCACATATGAGTGTGATGGTCAGGTGTCCACAAAGTTTTAGCCATGTAGTGTATGATCATTTGGAAAATGCATTGTGTTTTCCCCCCCTGTATGTTCTGGTATAATACTTATACAATGCTTTCCATCTATCTCCTTACAGGTAAACTGGGTTCAGTGTGATGGCAACTGTAACCAGTGGTTCCACCAAATTTGTGTGGGTGTGTCTGCTGAGCAGGCTGAGAATGAAGACTACATCTGCATCAACTGCTTAGTAAAATGATTTGACACCATAAGGACCAAAACTCTTTGGATAAACAAAAGTTAGATCATCATGTATGTACCAGATTTTTCTCCTGGCCCTCAGAAGTCCCAGTCAGTCCCCATTGTCGTGTTGGCACTATAGGACTGAACCAGAACCATTATCATGTTTTTCTAGCCTTTTTCATCTTGTCTAGAGGACAGGACACACAGATGTACCTCAGGTGTTTCTATCCCATAAGTACAAGGTAGAGGGACATCAGTTTCCCCAAAGGAAAAATTGGATTGGTTTTTTTTTTCTCCACAATTTTTCCCCCCCTCCTAACATACTAATTAATCTGACCACATGGCTCCAGGGCTGTTTTTCACCAAATTATATTAATTGAGTTAAACAGAAAGCTATGAATTTATTTTTGAAAAGTGTATTTGGTACATGTCTAGTATGCTTGTTATTTATTTATTCCAGCAATAACTAAGCTGGTTACCTGATTTTCTTCAGCTTCATCTGCTTTGATCACTTTCTTCCGTTAGCGATGGCTGTACAGAATCCTGATTTAGGTTGTCTAAGTGATGTAGCAGACTGAAGAAGTGTGAAATATTCTTTGTGACCTTTGCGGTTTATTTTCTTTATAAAATATCAGATGTTCATTGTGGAATAAAATGGTTTGTTCATGCTGGCAGTTTCAATTACATTGACTGATTTTTAAGTGCCTCGTTCCTTCTATTTCTCTAGTATGGCTGATAGGATCCCAAATTAAAGTTCTACAAGCCATTAAACATCCAAAACCATGAGATCACAAACAACAGCTTCAACATCATCTTGTTCGGATGTTACACCTCAGGGACGCGCCTCAATACTTATAATTCTGCCAAAGTCATCATTAAGGGTAAATTGGTTATTTAAATGCTTTTTGGAAGTCAAGGATAGGAGTTTAGAATAAGCCTCCAACTCCTGAGAAAATGTAAATTTAAATAAAATAAAATCAGCACAGTTTAAGTGGAATAAAGGATGGGCCATTACTAGTTCTGTTTTTACTGAAATTAATGGTATAAACAGCTGTTTTTAATAAAGCTGTTAAACAGTAATGATGACTTGTCCAGAGGGGCAGGTGGGGCAGTATATCGCCATATACACGCGTTTACGATTTAAAATATTTTTGTTGCAGTGTGCACGAGGTCCCACAAAAACCCAAAGGGAACGATGATAGTATACAACTGTTTTTATATCAAATACTGTCGTTCAGTTACTTTGTGACTTGGTTGAAGGTTTCCACATGATTCTCGCGGCTCGTGGCGGTTAGAGAGGTAGAATATAACTGATATTGCCATGATATCGAAGGCCGAAGATCGGGTTAGCTGAACACGCATCTTTCGAGCCCAAAATGATTTGTCATGCAGTTTAATATTCCAGAAGGTGGCGGTAATGTTTCTCGGGGTGAGCTGCCAGGAGCAAGAAGAAGCAGACAAACGGCGTCATTAGCAAGCTCCGCCCCCATTGTGCACTGGCGCGCACTGCTCGTGGATGATTCTCTCCATCTCCTCGGAGAGACTGCCGGAAATATGGCGGGCATGGGTGCTACAACTCCCGGCACGATTTCAGTCGCAGGTCCGGTTCAGCAGGGACTTAAGGAGGCCTTAATTGAAACGCTGACTGCGATCCTATCACCGGTTCAAGAAGTGCGCGCCGCCGCAGAGGAGCAAATCAAAGTTTTGGAAGTGACAGAAGGTAAGCACGTAAAAACAACGCATTAAAATTAGCCAGGCTTGCTAGTCTTAGCTAAGTTTCCATTACTTTCCGTTAGCAGGCTTCTGAACGGCTGCATTACATAGTGTGGGAGCAGAGGTACTGGCCTGCCCCCTGACACGCGGATACCTGCTCCGCTAATCATTTAGCTCTCATTATTTCTGTCAGTAGATGTAGCCGCATATTTATAAGGACATGATTTAATATCTGTTTTGCTAAATCGCTGTCAAGCGCTAGAAATCTCACAACATTTAGGTTAGCTCATGGCTAGCCCTGAGTGAGACATGTGCAGTACGACTGTTAACCACGTACATGGACTTGAGCTAGAAATAAAAAAGATTTGAATAAAAACATGAACGGGGTCAATGTCTCGGCTATAATAGTTAGCAAACGTTAGAAATTATAGTAAATTATAATTTCAGTAAATTATAGTCTTGTTATCCTCATAAAACAGATTATAGTTCTGCCTTAATCAGCAGATATATTGTAGTGTAAGTGGATATAAAATGAATATATTTATGTTTTTAGACGAAGAGTCCACTCTAGTGCTGTAACTGATCGGCTATAAAAGTATTTGCTTCCCGCCTTTGTTGCATCCCAAATTTCTACCTTGGTATTCAGCGGATGGATCACAGAGTTGCCAGATCGTGATAAAGTCCACTGCTGATTTGTTTGTTTGTTTTTTTTGTCATTTTGACTCCCAAAATGTATACACTGCTATACACTACCTAACGTATTTGAAAGCTACCATCATATAATACAAACGAAAAAGACGTGAAAAAAACATGAGTTATCCCTAATTTGGTCGCCAAGGGTCTTAAAATGGTCTATTTTAGACATGTTCTCAAATAAATAAGAGATATGTGTGGACCAATTCACTAATATAAAATGTAATCCATTTACACAGTGAACGTAGAATTTATCTTGTACATTTACTGTGGTATTTTTATTATATTTCTGCCACGTTTCATTCACTACCATTTGAAACCCCACAGTACATATAGATCTTAATTTATGCCTCAGACATCCACTCAGATAGCACTTCTCTATCGGTCAGTGCAGCTCACCAACACACAAACATTTGCGAACCCAGGACTATCCACATCCTGTCCCAGCTCGATATTGTATAACTACCTCTGGAGTTTGTTTGGGGGTTACCGGACGGTGACCTGATGGGTATGAGGAGTAAAACACTATTCAAAATTCAGATGCATGATTTTGAACTAACCCAAGCATATCCCGTTTGATGTTAAATTGGTGCTGTGCTCCATGACAGTTCTCACAGGTACTGAACCCTCCAACTTAATATAAACTTTTTTCAACCACAGTTTGGTAACAGATACTTTGCAAAGAGTAAGAATATTTGTAATGTTATCAATGCCTATTGAATACGCAGATAAACATGGCATTGCTGACCATAACTACATTTTAGCAGGGATGCACACTTTTTGTTGTTGTTGTTTTTTTTACTTTATTTATTTATTTATTTTTGCTCAGCATGAGCTGCCTTTCTTCACAGCCACTCTGTCTCTCTTCTCATAAATATTGTTTTCAGAAAGAACAACAAATAAGGCAGGGGTATCCAAACTGTGGGGGATGGAATTGGGTGGGTGAGCGGGGATGGGGGCTGTGGATGAGGCGGGGATGGGGGCTGTGGATGAGACGGGATGGGGGCTGTGGGTGAGGCGGGGATGGGGGCTGTGGGTGAGCGGGGATGGGGGCTGTGGGTGAGAGGGGATGGGGGCTGTGGGTGAGAGGGGATGGGGGCTGTGGGTGAGACGGGGATGGGGGCTGTGGGTGAGCGGGGATGGGGGCTGTGGGTGAGGCGGGGATGGGGGCTGTGGGTGAGGCGGGGATGGGGGCTGTGGGTGAGGCGGGGATGGGGGCTGTGGGTGAGAGGGGATGGGGGCTGTGGGTGAGAGGGGATGGGGGCTGTGGGTGAGGCGGGGATGGGGGCTGTGGGTGAGAGGGGATGGGGGCTGTGGGTGAGCGGGGATGGGGGCTGTGGGTGAGCGGGGATGGGGGCTGTGGGTGAGCGGGGATGGGGGCTGTGGGTGAGCGGGGATGGGGGCTGTGGGTGAGCGGGGATGGGGGCTGTGGGTGAGGCGGGGATGGGGGCTGTGGGTGAGGCGGGGATGGGGGCTGTGGGTGAGCGGGGATGGGGGCTGTGGATGAGACGGGATGGGGGCTGTGGGTGAGGCGGGGATGGGGGCTGTGGGTGAGGCGGGGATGGGGGCTGTGGGTGAGAGGGGATGGGGGCTGTGGGTGAGGCGGGGATGGGGGCTGTGGGTGAGAGGGGATGGGGGCTGTGGGTGAGCGGGGATGGGGGCTGTGGGTGAGCGGGGATGGGGGCTGTGGGTGAGCGGGGATGGGGGCTGTGGGTGAGGCGGGGATGGGGGCTGTGGGTGAGGCGGGGATGGGGGCTGTGGGTGAGGCGGGGATGGGGGCTGTGGATGAGGCGGGGATGGGGGCTGTGGGTGAGGCGGGGATGGGGGCTGTGGGTGAGATGAAAAATACCAAAAAATAAATCTTTCAGTGACCGTTTTAGACCTGCCAAATCATTTTGTGTAGTTTTTTGTGTTTTAACAGTGGAATGCAAAAATATTTCAAAAGACCAGTCTTCTTTTTTCCCCCTAATAAAAATGGTAGATGAGCCAATTGTCATGTGAATGTGGAATTGCATAAGTGTTAACTGGTAACATCAGTTAATTATATTTATTAGGGATGCCACTGAAATATTTTGGCCAAAAAATAGTCACTAATAGTAAAATACTATTAAAAATTCAGATAAATGATTTTGAAACTAACCCATGTATATCTTAGTTGATGTTAAATTTGTGTGGTGCTGACATGAGTTTGTTTAATGGCAGTGTGTAATAACAAACTGAAGTGGGTCAGTACTTAAAGGTTTAGTGAAAATATGGACAGCCATGGTACACCATCTGGTGGGAAAGAACTGCATTTGACACACAGTGCCCTCATTTTATTGTAATGATTTTAGTTTTTAGTTAATACGTTAATTACTCATTTGCTCCATCAGTTTCATAAAATCTGCCTCTAAATGGAGCTTCTTTGATATAGTATAAATTATGCTGTTTGTGATGTCAGTCATTTCTGGTCTTAACTTTTCATAATATTCTGTCTGAAGGTGCTTCCTTGGACACAGCCCTTGGTTCTGTTTGCTCAAGAATGTCTCTCTTTTGCTGTTGTATAGTTTGAAATAGCAAGTGATTTTAACTAGAATATTAGTAGAATCTGAAATTGGTGCTTGCAGTCATGTTTGCCTAAATGTGGTAGTAAGCATGTTGTTCTTCCTGCAGTATGAGATTTCACACATGCCTTTCCTCAGGCCATTAAAGAATTCATATTAGTAGGCATAATTAGGCTGGAGCAATAGGGTGATGTACAGTCCCCTCTGAAACTATTCAGGGTTTTCACTAAGTTTTTAGAGGGCTTAGGTGTTGTATATTGGGTTTGAAGGAAAAGATTATTCGAAGGAAATTTTTTCATGTTGTTTTCAACCCTTAGCCTTACTGTATTTGTGAAAGAAAGCTGGCAACACTAATTGTATTTCTAGTCAAAAGTCGATCCAGTTCACCAGATAACATGTTTGAGATTCAATGAAAATAAATGCCTTTTTACATTCATTCAACTTTAGATGCTCTGCAGAAACACAAGGTGCTGCGCCTAAGCCTTTCTATGGCTAGGAAAACTGTGCTATTGTAACAGCAAGGCCAATTCAGTTGTTTTTGCTATAGACTGAAGACATTTAGGTTTGAGATCAGAAGATGAATTTGAGAAGAGAGTTTATAATTTCAGCTTTTATTTCCTGGTATGTATGTAGATGTGTTAAATGACAGAACATAGCCAGTGCTTGAAGTGGGGGGGAAACGCCAGTACTCCCCTTTGTCACATGTTGGCGTATGTTTCTTCAGTGAATAAAAGACATTAGGAGATATCACTGATGTTCACAACATGAATTTATTTACTGAAAGGGACAACCAATTGCCATTATTTATAACCAATTGCAACTATTCATTTTATAATATTGAATAATAATAAATAATAACTTAATATCTGTATTTTACTGTAATAATCATGCAATATCTGTATGATACTATATACTATTAGTTTTATTATTATATTGTGTTTGTGTGTGTGTGTGTGTGTGTGTGTTAATCGGAAATATGTTATATGTAAATACCTTATTCAGAAAACCCACTCAAAGGAGATATATACACCAGAGTGTCCGCTAAGAAATTTTGGTGCCGGCCAACATGTCAGGGAATGGTAACGTTTACTGTACAAACTGGAAAAAAATCCAGCTATCTCATTTCGGTGTTTATTTTGCACTGTAACGTTTTGGATTATGCATAGTATATGTGATTGTGGCAGTGGGGGTGCGGTCGAGCGTCAGCTGTGGATGGAGAGAAGGTGGGTCGAACCGGCAGATAACTCCTGATTCTGACCTGTGTTGGATTAGCCCGAGTTTACTTGTGCGTGTCTGTTTGTGCTTTCAGTGCCTCCTGTAACGAGAGACAGAGCGGCAGAGACGACCGCGTGTGTGTGCGTGGTTGAATAAATCTGAGTACACGTTACAGGAGAAACGTGAAAAAAAATTATTTTGCGCAGACACAAACCTTATTTAGGTGTTCAATTGCGAACATACTTTGTCTAACGTACAGTACTGTGCCACAGTTTTAGGCACCGTATTTGTTTTTACTACAAACTTTGTTATAGATTTTTTATTTTATGACTTCTACATTATCAATTCAGTACAAAAAACATTTTAGATTCCCAAACATTAGTTTTCTATCACAAAATTAAATGTTACAGAAAAATGTTTGTATGTCATTAAAGAAAGCAGCATATTACGTAAGAGACACTTTTCAGACAGTAAACACAATGAAGGCTGCTGGGTTTCACTGCAAAAATAAGAAGCGAGTGCGAAAGTCAAAGTGTCCAGAAGAACTGTGTCTGGTTCTGCAAGATAAAACTTACCAGCTCATTTCCTTATAAAACTGCACACATTGTACCGGAGACTACTATTTTAATTTTATTTAATTTTTGTTTTGTCACACCAAATATTAACTTTGTTTCATTTATTACTATTTACTGCTCTTTATGGTATTTTTTTTATAATGTGGAAACATTTAATTTAATTATTTTGAAGGCATCTTTGCTCTACAGCATTTCTTTTCATTTGCCTAAAACTTTTGCACAGTACTGTATGTCTGCTTCATGTTAATATTTTTACTGGACCCTGTGTCTGATGTAAATATTTTCTGGATGATCAAAATGCTGCAGCTTCACTGGAAGGAAGATGCTTGAAGAGCCAGGATATAGTCAAAGAGATGGTTTGTTATGCATGCAAAGACAGCCTGGGCACTACATCGTTTCTTAGTCTGAAATAGAGATTGACCGATATTGATTTTTTTGAATAACCCATACCGGTTATTTGCATGTTTATGTGCCTGATAACCGATATGCAGAACCGATATTTACTTATTGTTTTACTTCTGTTTTTGACATGGTGATGACACCATCACTGAATTGAACAAACTGTTTTATTTATAACAATTTTGTCATTTTCACTTCCTCCTTGCTTACAAAACAAAACTCTTATTTATACACCAATAAATAGAGGGACTGAAGGTGTAAAAAAATAAAGTGCACTATTATGAAAGGTGTTTTTTTTTTTTTATTTAAATAAAAGCTTTGAGGTAAACAAACGGGTAAAACAAATAAAGCACACAAAAATAATATAACAAATAAACAAAAACAAATGCATGCAGTGCTGCATTAGCGGTCCTGCGCGCAATTCTCAAAATGCCCACAAGATAGCGCCACTTATCGGTGGAACCGATATTACAAAACCAATATCCGATTATGGAAAAATGCTTAAATATCGGTAAAACCGATTATCAATCGATCTCTAGTTTAAACACAAGTTGCATACAGTTGGTTTTTATACTCATATGTACGTACAAGCAACATATCCAAGGCCAATAAGGAAAAACATAAGAGAAAAACAAAAGACAAAACACCTTGACAAAAACATAATCATAGAAAATAAGAAAAATATTTCACAATCCCCTCCTTTGGACCCTAAAATCACCCATTAAAGCAAGCTTAACCGTTCTATACTATTCTGCATTCTATAACTACTGGCAAGGTGATAATTCATCTACATATCCTAAAAGAAGGATAGGTCACGCCCACTTATCTGCATACCAAGCATGTCAGTTTAAACGTAAAATCAGATTATAGACATTAGGCCTATCAACAGGAGTTGAGTCAAATTGTGGCTTCTGCTACTTGGGCCTGGGTCATGCTCTTAGAGACATTATTATTCTTCTGCCACCCAAAAAATTTAATTGCTACTCCTCCTGCATGCTTTCAAGCTACATGCACCAAACTCAGCACTTACCTTCAGCCTGCTTTGACTCGAGTTGCTGTGACTTTTCTAAGTGATGGGAATTATGGAATTCCCATTACAGAAGCTCAAAATGGCCAAAATTCCCATCGAATTGCATTACAAATTTCTGACTGTTATAACTCCTTGAGCTTTCAAGCTGTTTCCACCAAACTCAGCACAGTCCTTCAGGCTGATCAGACAGGTCATGCATTTTTCCTAACTGATCGGACTCCTGGTATTCCGGTAGCAGACGATGAAAATTCCCCAAAACTCTCATTCACTTACATTGATGAGCCTGACTCGGAATGTTCAAGAATTCAAACTCCAACTGTCAAAACACACATACCTGCATGCACAAGGCCTGAAGCCCCTCCTCTCTCTCTGACTTTGTCAGTGTACCTGTAACAGACACTCTCACTTCATCTCTGTATCTCTATCTATCTATCTATCCGACTATAGCGGGGTTTTTGGTTGCCATGGTGCTGAGATGACAGCCTAGGCTTACAGCTCCCACTTATTTCTGCATTTTTTGTGATTATTTGTTTACTTCAGTTAGTATTTTTCTGTTAATTTTTTTCGCATTTTTCTAGTTTTTGTAAAGTTTGTTAGTTATCTACTTTTTTCATTTTTTAACATTCTATATTTTTGGTACATCCGATTTTCTTCCCCATAATCAGCATGATCCGGGCTGCTGTTTTCGTTTGAATTCAGCCCCTGTTGGGACATCTGTACTCTCAAATGAAATAGTATACACAAGTTTATGAGGACTCTGAACAACTGCAAATATAAGATTGATGCATTTTTGAAGCAGTCCCTTTACGATTTTGAGTTCCTAAAAAAGAATCGTAATGAGTCAGGGTTATGCACTCGTTATGCAAGCGTGGATGCAGTGGAGGAAAAAGACGGCGCTCCAATCCATCCATCCCTACCTCAGCTGCGGACATACAGACTGTTTTACAGCGGGACTCCGGAGGGCAGACTGTCTCCAGTCTACAGTCCGTAGGCCTGGCTTGCTTTTTGGAGACTGTGGTCAGCAATGGAGGGTGTGGCGAGGGCATCTTGGACGAGAGGTTCAGCCGGCATGGACACGTCAAATGTGCTGCTGGAGAGGAGCACTCGTTATGGGCAAAAAAGAATGCCCCTTTCATCCCAACCTTAACTGGGGACAGACAGACTCATGTTCAGCATGGCTTTAAGGAACGGCCTCTCCCAATTCTACACCCCCCACCCGGCCCAGTGCAGCCTGACAAACACGAGGTTCGTCAGGAGTGCACTGCATATGAAGGAGATCGCTCGTCTGATGATGGAGATCCTCCCCGGGGTACCGATGCCTCAGATTTTGCACATAATTTTAAATTATTTGGGATCATGCATATAAATGCCAGTCGCCTTATGGCAAAGATGGATACCTTAAGAATTTGGGGTAGTAACTCAGACCCTGACATCATTGTAATCTCAGAATCATGGTTAAATAGCAATGTTTCCGATTCAGATATTAATCTACATGGTTACAACATTTTAGGGCAGACAGAGTTAAACGAGGTGGTGGTGTGGCTTAGGGTTGTCAAAAGTACCGGTACTTCTGTACCAAATCGGTACTAAAAAAAAAAAAAAAAAAAAACTTGACGGTACCAGATTTTAAGAAGTACCGAGTACCGGGTCAACCTGGTACTGATGTGCTGTCTGACAGGTAGTTGGTCGGGTACTTTTGATAGGTGCACTGTGCAATTATGGTAGCGGGTGCATTATGGATGTTGTAGCATCGTTTAATTCAGGTGTAGGATGGCAAAAAACATCCTCGTTTTTGTTTAATTAATGGTTAGCATTGTCGTGTCCTTATTAACAATTTAATTCTTTTAAAAACATCCACGCCCTGCCGGTGGACCGCTGCGTTGTTAAATGTAAAACTATGTTATGTACACAGCTGCTGTGTTTACGTGCGATATATCTCTGGAAAATTAATATTCTTGTGCTTCGATTGATATAAACCAACACTTACAAAACTGAGGCAACTCACTTATGAAGCCTCATAATAATCCACTGATCCATAACATCCCCACAAAAACTTGTTACACTGGCAAAGGTCCAAATGATCCAATTAAGTAAAAATATTTAGTCCAAAATACATTATTACATCAATAAATACCCACAGACTATTGCTGAGTCATTTCAAATTATAGACAGATGTGCCTAATCTTTCAGGTTTTCTGTGTTATAACTCCGGTTCACTTTCAGCACTTCAATTTAAAAGTCCGTGTGTAAAGATGTCTAACGAGTGGCAAGTGTTTCATTTCAGAAATTTTTTACATAGTCTGTATTTTTTTGCTAGTAATTTATTTAATTATTCACTTGAAGGGAAAAAACCTAAGGCCAAAACTTAAAGCATTTTTCAGAAATACTTGAAATATACATTTGTTTTAATTTATTTTACTGTGTATTGTTTAATTATGGCATATTTTTGTATTTTGTATGCTTGTAATTGTTTTGTTAAACTTGAGACACTTTGAAATACTTGAATTATACAGAATGGCATTTAGTACTGGTACTGGTACCGACTACTGAAATTTTGTTACCGTGATGAGCCTAGTGTGGCTATTTATGCTAGAAACAATTTAATTTTATCTGTAAACGTCTCCACTTCTGTCCCAGATCAGTTTGAGCTATTAGGCATTAGCGTTAAACTGTGTTATCATGGCCTCTGGTTATTGTGGGCGTATACCGTCCGCCCTCCTCTAGTTCTGATGCACTAAATAGTTTATCAGAGCTATTAATTTCTCTGATCAGTTCTGAAGCTGTCATTGTAGGAGATTTTAACTCACGCAGCTAATTATATAAAGATATGTGTATGGAGTTAAATCTTACCCAAATGGTTACAGAACCCACACAACCTAATATGAACATTCCCAGTCATTCCTCCCTGCTAGATCTCATTCTTACTAATAGGCCACATCATTACTTGTATAGCTGTGTGTTCCCAATAGATTTTAGCTATCCCTGTACAGTGGGCTGTATTAGAGACAGTAGAATGAAAAGATCAGGACCTCAGTATGTCTGTAAGAGGTCTTTTAAAGACTTTGTTGAGCAGGCATTTTTACATGATCTATATGACCGTGATCTCTCTTCTATAGAGCTCATCCCAGATGCTGAACTGGCCCTGCCAGTACAATACTTTCTGTCTGTTTTTAACTCCTTAGCAGATAAACATGCCCCATTTAAGAGAAATAGGATTGAAAACGGATGTAACCCTTGGTTTACTCATGAATTAGGTGAGGCTATTTTGCAAAGAAGCAAAGCTTGGGCATTGGCTAGATCCACTGGTAGTGATGTGGATTGGCAAACTTTTAGTCATCTTAGAATCTAAAAATTCTAAAAGGCTAAATCTATCTACTATATGAACAATTTGTCTGACTGTGGTAACAACTCAGCAAAATTCTGGAAAGTGATTAAATCACTTCAAGGCATTACTTCATCTACCATCTCTCAACTGATTATGCTGGACTCTAAAGTTGTGAATGATAATTAAAAGCATTAAAAATCTCCTTTTTTATCATTTTATCAAATCAGGCTCTTTGTTTGATCAATTCAGTAGCGTGGATGAGATACTAGAGGCTCAAGAAAATGTCAGCATCACTATTACGGAGGAAGAGAGGGTCTTCTATCCAAGAAAAGTTTCTTCCTTCTCATTCAGACCAATTAACCGTTATGAAGATCTACATGCTTTGTGTAATTTCAAATCCATGAAAAGCTGTTTGGGTGCAGACCAGTTAGACCCTTATCTCTTAAAGCTCACTGCACCCATCACTGCTGTGCCTTTGACACGAATCTTTAATTTAAAGCCCTTGTCTGGTTCAGTTCCAAAAGTTTGGAAATCAGCCATAGTGACAACTTTATATAAATGGAGAAAATACAAGTGATCTGAATATCTTTAGACCTATCTCCAAACTCCTGTGTTTAGCAAAGATGTTGGAATCTTTTGTAAATGAACAGCTCCATACTTTCTTGTCTACAAATGCTATTCTAAGTCCTTATCAATCTGGGTTCAGAGCTGGTCATAGTACAATTACAGCAGCGACTGTTGTTGTAAATGATGTAATTTCTGCTCTTGATATCAGGGAACATTGTGCAGCTTTGTTTATTGATTTCTCAAAGACATTTGACACAGTTAATCACAGATTACTTCTGGATAAATTGGCCCCTCTGGGTTTCAATGAAGCATCCTTTAAATAGTTTCAGGACTTGCCTCTGCATAGATGCTACAGGCTTGAATCCAGAGGTTTTAAAATTAGAAAATGGTGTGCCTCAAGGTTCAGTTTTAGGCCCAGTGCTGTTTACATTGTATATTAATGATATCTGTGCATCAGTAGACAACTACAAAGTACATTTCTATGCAGATGATGCTACTCTTTGTGCTTATGCGTCATCTGTAGAGCAAGCTGTGTCAGATCTTCAACGTGCATTTGACTGTGTGCAGAAATGCTTGAAGAATTTCAGATTAATTCTAAATGAGTCAAAGACTAAATATATGCTGTTTACAAGGTCCAGAAAGTGTTAGCATTACACCTACAGTATTTGTTCCCCGAATGGGACTCAAATTGAGTGTGTTACAACTTTCAAATATCTGGGCATTTGGCTAGATGATAAACTGTCATTTAAAACACATGTGCTTAAGCTCACAAAGAAGGTGAGAATTAAACTGGGTGCACTGTACAGGAATAGGTCATGCTTTTCTTTAGAAAACAGAGTGACAATTGTTTAGTCAACTATAAGGTCAGTCCTAGATTATGGTGATATTGTGTATATGCACACAGCCCCATCCACACTGAAATCACTTGATGCAGTTTACCACAGTTCTCTACGTTTTGTTACTGGGGATAGTTTTAGAACTCATCACTGTGAACTCTATCAGAATGCGGACTGGTCTTCTCTCAGTGATAGAAGGGAAAGACATTGCCTCCTTTTTATTTACAAGGCATTGCTAAGCCAGTTACCCTTCTACCTTACTTCTCTCTTAAAAGTCAAATCCATTTGTCATAAAACACGCTCACAGGAATTTATATCTCTTGAATCTCCTCAGATTAACACTGAGCTTGGAAAATTAGCTTGTATTTTTTTTCACCAAATAAATGGAACAAATTACAAGAGGTATTGAAATTAGACCAGTGTGTGTCACTTGTCCTCCTCTGGCCTCTGGAGAATCTTACCAGTCATCACCTCATGTACACTGGTTACTGCTCCCTCCAATTAGGCCAGATTATCATAGGATTTATCTTATTATCTGGTACTATATCAAGTGTTTATTGGGTTAGGAAGAGAGGCATTCAAGAACCATCACAGTCAGTGGGAATGTCCTAGGGTGATCACTGAGTTATCTGCAATTTGGCATCATACAGAACACATACAGCATAACAATGCATTGGCAAACAATGAGGAAGATACATATGCAAACGTCAGTTTTGAAGGTTACATCCAAAATGAAAGCTGAATAGGCAATAGCTATGTCTCTGTCATGCCTTTATTTCGTCAAAAGCTCGTCCTTCTCTTCATGACTTTGCTGACTATCTTTTTTTTGCATCAATGACATTAGCATATTGTCTAATTTTGGTAACTCAAAATCAAGTTCTGAGATACTGTCCACAAAACCTAGTTGTTTCTCTGGATTGAAAAACCTTGTCTGTTGGGTAACCTTTACATATTGAAAGTAATCATTTCCTATAGACCATGTTGACTCTAATCTCATATAAAATGAGGTGATCTTTATCGTGCAAAGTGTCTGGCTACAATTGACATGGATAGAGAAGGGTCATAGTTGCATATTGTTAAAAGCCTTTTTTGTATGATGAAAGATAGGGCAGATGTAATGGTGTGAACGTCCTGTACAGCCTCTCCTTCTTTCCATAGTCCCTCTTGTAGATAAGCATCTGTTTGCAAAACCTACAGCCCCACTAGTGCCTTAAGCTTGAGATCTTGCAGAGTTCTTGTGCACTAATCCAACTGGATATTCCCAGACCCTTTCTGATGACTCCAAGTACACTCTCTACAAACCCCTACAACTTCTGCCTGAAGGTGGTTTCCTTGGGATGATTTATTTGTAGATCTTCTGTTAGGTGTTCCTTGGATGAGCTGGTTGCTACAGCACCATGATATCTCAGGAATGCTGTTGGCAAGAGGTCTTTATACAGAGGTCTTTTTACACACAACACAAATATATACTTAGTTGGGCAGTGGTAGCTCAGTGGTTAAGGGCCACTGTTGGGCCCTTGAGCAAGGCCCTTAACCCTCAATTGCTCAGATGTATAAATGAAATAAATGTAAGTCGCTCTGGATAAGGGCGTCTGCCAAATGCCATAAATGTAAATGCTTTTATATACATGGCTATGTAGTGTTGTCATCTGAATTTTTGTATGGCTTTAACTGATTGATGTGGAACCATTTCTTCACAGATTGTCTGTTTTAAGTCTTGTGACAGATCTGGAGGTTTGTCCAGGGGCCTTCGGCAAGGCATGTAGGTCTCAAACACTCCTTATTTTTAACCCTTGATGGATTCATCTGGGCACATGTTAAGCAATTTGCACAGTAATCTCTCACATCCTTATATACACCTGGCCACAAGAACATGTTTTCTATCCTGTCCTTCACTTTTGTTACACCTAAGTGTCCCCCCTGATTGTGGATATGATACAAAATATCATGCTGCAATCTTATAGGTGAAACCCACATTGAAGTGTCACCACATCTGTTCAGTAACGTTGTGCATCAGCTGTGCATCATGCTTGTCAAATGCACCGTCTTCAATAGTTTGTCCATTGCTGTTCAGTCCTATTGCTTCTGTTACTGAAGGGTCACTCTGCTGAGTGCTTTTCAGGTCTACCGGCTCTCTAATGTTGATAGTTGCAATTGATTCTAGCTCTGTGATACCTGAAAATGTTATTCCTTCTATAGCAGCTTTCTTTGCTAGCTTATCAACTATTAAATCACTATCAGAATATTTGTCTGGTTTGCGGACAGGCCAAATTGGGGCTAATGATGGAGATAGGCCTCATCTGACCTAATAATACTCTGTTCTAACAAAGTATCCACAGTACACTGTATGTAGGGCTTGGCCTCACCTGGATAATTGTACTTTCTGAGGGAGGGTGGGTCACCTCCGTGAACCTTCACTTCCATCACGCTAATATCAACGCAGCCACAATCAAGCTTTGACTTAGCAAAAACACTTCTGTTCTGATAACCCTGAATCTTACACATTCATGGCATTTGGCAGACGCCCTTATCCAGAGCGACTTACATTTCTTTCATTTATACATCTGAGCAGTTGAGGGTTAAGGGTCTTGCTCAAAGGCCCAACAGTGGCAGCTTGGCTGTGCTGGGATTTGAACTCGCGACCTTCCCATCAGTAGCCCAACGCCTTAACCACTGAGCTACCACTGCCTTCCACTGGTAACAAGGTATCTAAATCATAATCCTCTGACATTTTGTATGCATGTACAGCATTGTACATCAGAAATCTCCACAACCTTATCTTTACTCTGAGGATTACTCCAAATGCAATTGTTGCCACAGTTAATGGTATAACCACGCTTAGTCATAATGTCTGAACCTAATTTACTGTGACACCAGTTTTACTGAGTCAGGCTTTGTCTTTGAAATCATCTTTGCCAGTTTGGAATGACATATTTTCTGTCTGGGATGCAAGAGAAATTGTTCCGTTAAAACCTTAGTGTTATAGTCTTTGCCGTTCTGTGGGGGGTTGTCAGAATGAAGAATTATTAATGAAGCACCAGAATCAACTAACCAATCATTGCATCGACCTCCAACAGCAACATTTATGATTGGTCTACCATGATTATCTCGCGACAGGGGTGCTACATATGAAATGGAGGCCTGTGATCCCTATGCTGAAGAAGACATGGCTTTAAAGCTCCGCTTCTCCATGTGAGCATGCAGTTCCTCATTCTTCTTGCTCAGTCTGTTTACCGTATCTTGTAACTGGTTAAGATCAATTTTAGGAGCTCTTCTCCTAGAAAACCCCTTGCAGTTCCTAGAAATGTGTCCCTCTTTGCCACATGAATAACACACTGGGGGGTTATCAGGGTTATAAGGAGGTGGTCTCTCTTTTCTATCTCCAGTAGCATGGCCCTCGTTTATCCAGGAAACCTTGCAGCCTCTATTCGGGTAGGGCCTTTTAACACCTATTGCTGACACAGGATGAGATTTCTTTTGAATTAGCATTACTGTTGTAAAACTGTGTCATTTTGGCAATAATGTCGTTATATTCTGAGAGATGCGTCACATGCATTGCCACAGCAGGACGGGTGAGTGGGTCACACTTGCTAAGTAGGCCAGATTTGACAGACATCATCCTGCGTAATATCAGGATTGCCACTGAAAGTTTTAAACGCCTCTAATAACCATTCTGAAAATGTCACTGGGTGCTCTGCTTTCCTCATCGTCATCTCAGCTGTTTCATCCCAATCAACTGACATCATTCTTAAAACTTCAAGTGATGCCTGCTTCCTTTCCAATTTATTTGTACTTCTGACCATCACTTTCTCATTTAAGGCTCCGGACAGAGTATCAGGCAGACACATGGTTTGCAACACGCATTGCATCACCATCTGTAAACTTTGTACACATCTGAATATTGCTTCAAGTTTTTCAAAAAATCTAATGGATTCTGTTTGGAGGGGTCAAATTTTCCAATATTCTTAATCTCAGCTTCGAGTTCGTTTGGATTAAACCCTCTGACCGTCGTAGAAGTCATTGGCTCCTCCCCTTCTTCACTATTATGCATGGTAGTAGTGGAGTGAACCAATGCCATGGGAAATCTAACTGTACAGTCAGAGTGTTGAGTACTGCTAAATGATTGAGAATCTGTCTCCCAACCCTCATCACCAACTTCCTGAAAATCTGAAACTCGGTTACAAAGCATGGCAGCCACAGATCTCTTACTGGTGTTTTTCTCAACTGTATTATTTTTTTTTTTTTTTTTTTTTTTATCATAAACTGACAAGCAGCCTGTGCTTCATCCAACTCATGGGACAATGTTTCAACGGATGATCTAGGCATGCTATTGTTAGTTTTAAGAAGTGCAATCTCATTCTGCATTCTGATCTTTTCCTCTTTCCAGATTGTTTCACTAGCCTGGCACATTTTTGTAGAAATTACCTTGTCACTGAGTCAGGAGTGAAGCCGCGCATTCTCAGCTCCCACTTCATCTAGCCTTCACTTAGTCACTTTATACGAGGCAAAATCCGCTTGAAGCGCATTTGCAACTTTTCCATTTTTATTTCTAGGCATTTTGGGAAGCAACATTCTCTATCTCGTCATACATTCCCTGTGAGCCGTGCTTGGCGATGTATTTAACAATCAGCTCTTCCATTCTCAAAACCTTATTGAATTATGTACAGTAATTCAATAGCTATTCACTTATTGTTTCAATGACTACATGCTATCTAGTTACTTTATGATATAAGTTAGTCTATTTATTCACAGCTCCAGTACATCGGATGTGAACAAACAAAACGGCCACACTATGTCGGACTTCTGAACTCGAATGTCTCACTGCATCGGACAACCACACTCCATCGGGCCTTTCAAGTTCAAATACACTAACACGAACAGTTTTAAAATGTAACACTGCCACAGTACGTCGGACAAAACCACACTATGTTGGGTTTTTTGTATTATATTTAAAAACCGTCTACCTAGCCACAGTACTTCAGGCTTAAAACTAGAGATGCACCGATCGACTGGCCAGGGACCGGAATCAGCTGATTTTCCGCATGCTCGGCCCGGACCGGTGACCGGCCGGTCAGTCTCACGTCTTTCCAATTCCGGGCCGGTCCGTGTTGTTGCCAGCGGCACAGGCAATAACGTCACAGCCACGCTCACAGCCACATGTAAACATGTCGTAGGCAAAAACACGAAAACCCATTGACCTACTGGAGGATCAACAAAGATGGTTTCCCTGAGCTTGCTCCCAAGCCTATACCTCTCTGCTCCATGTACAAGCGTTGAAAGTGATGGCTTGTTTAGCTTGGCTGGACATATGATGGATGAAAGGAGAAACCGATTATCAGGTGATGAGGCAGAGATGCTTCTGTTTTGTGAAGAAAAACTTTCCATTAATGCTCAATTATACATATGTTGGCAACACAGAAAAGGTGCTTGACTGTAGGCAAGACACACTTGTCTTTGTACTCCTCACCTGGTTGCCGTCACACACGCTTGACACCATCTGAACCAAATAAGTTTATCTTGGTCTCATCAGACCACAGGACATGGTTCCAGTAATCCATGTCCTTAGTCTGCTTGTCTTCAGCAAACTGTTTGTGGGCTTTCTTGTGCATCATCTTTAGAAGAGGCTTCCTTCTGGGACGACAGCCATGCAGACCAATTTGATGCAGTGTGCAGCGTATGGTCTGAGCACTGACAGGCTGACCCCCCACCCCTTCAACCTCTGCAGCAATGCTGGCAGCACTCATACGTCTATTCTGCAAAGCCAACCTCTGGATATGATGCTGATGTTTTTTTCAGATCCTCAGAGAGTTCTTTGCCATGAGGTGCCATGTTGAACTTCCAGTGACCAGTATGAGAGAGTGTGAGAGCGATAACACCAAACTTAACACACCTGCTCCCCATTCACACCTGAGACCTTGTAACACTAACGAGTCACATGACACCTGGGAGGGAAAATGGCTAATTGGGCCCAATTTAGACATTTTCACTTAGGGGTGTACTCACTTTTGTTGCCAATTTTTTTTAAAATTGGGGTTGTATTTTCATATTAAGGGTGAAAAAAGTTCTGGCATGATTGAACTTTTTTACATCACAAAAACTTGCCATTTTAAAAGAGCTGTGTAGACTTTTTATATCCACTGAATGTTTGTATGTGTGTATGTATACAGTTGTAATCAGAATTATTTAACCCCCATTGCAAATCAGGTTTATTGTCAAAATGTACAGACTTTCAGTTGTTTGCAATGAACAAATCAAACAAAAGCAATTGAAATAGTTCAACACAACAAATGCTTCAAGTGGTTTCCCCAGATTCAACTGAAAATGCAACTTATACTGACTCCTCCAGTCTCAAAATTATTCAATCCCCTGAATAGAATCCCTCACAGCAACACGAATATGCAAAACAGGTGCTGTCTCAAGCTAAACTAAAACTAACTAAATGCAGAAGGTTTGCATGCCAGAACTCCAAGATGTACACCACTACTGACCCAAAAGCACAAGGAAAGTTGCCTCCAATATGCTCAAAATAAGTATAAATATAAATAAGCCACAGAAGTTTTGGGATTCTGTTCTGTGGAGCCTTTCTGCAGGAGGGATCAGCAGTATGTCTGGAGGAAGAAATATGAAGCATACACTGAAAAGAACACACTGTCCACAGTGAAGCATGGTGGTGGCTCAGTGATCCTCTGGCACTGGGAACCTGCAGCATGTGGAAGGCAAGATGGATTCACTGAAGTGTCAGGAAATCCTAGGAGAGGACGTCATGCCATCTGTGAGGAAGCTGAAGCTTGGGCGTCCTTGGACCTTCTGACAGGACAATGATCCCAAGCATACCTCAAATTCCACCAAGGCTTGGTTGCAGAAGTCGTCCTGGAAGATTCTACAGTGGCCATCAGTCACCTGACTTGAACCCCATAGAAAATCACTGGTGGGATTTGAAGAAGGTAGCTGCAGCTTTTTCAGTTGAATTTGGGGAAACCACTTGAAGCATTCTTTGTGTTGAGCTATTTCAATTGCTTTTGTTTGATTTGTTCATTGCAAACAGCTGAAAGTCTGTAAATTTTGACAATAAACTGGTGTTGCAATGGGGGTTGAATAATTTTGATTAACTGTACGCTGCCTGGCCAGAAAAAAAGTTGCACACTCAAAAAATTTCATTGCACCACTTTTAGCTTTGATTACAGCGTGCATTCATCATGGCATTGTTTCGACAACCTTGTGCAACGTGACATTTGTTTCCATCCAGAGTTGCATTAATTTTTGGTCGAGATCTTTTATTGAGGATGGGAGAGTCGACCACTCAGTAAAGTCTTCTCCAGCACATCCCAAAGACTTTCAGTGGGGTTAAAGTCAGGACTTTGTGGTGGCCAATTCATGTGTGAAAGTGATTCCTTATGCTCCCTGAACCACTCTTTCTCAATTTGAGCCCGATGAATCTTGGCATTGTCATTCTGGAATATGCCTGCACCATCAGGAAAGAAAAAAATCCACAGATAACCTGGTCATTCAGTACATTCAGGTACTCAGCTGACTTTTTATTGCCGCATAATGTTGCTGAGCCTAGACCTGATGAATGGAAGCAACCCCAGAGCAACACTGTACGCACCGCTTTGGAATAGGGTAAATATGGACATGACCTCTTTTCTATTGCTCCACTGTCCAATCTATTTGCTCCCTAGCAAATTGAAGTCATTTTCTGATTAGTCTCACACTGATTAGGCCACACAGCTGTTTAGTCCCAATCCTGAAAGTTCTCGTCGCGTTGTGGAAATACTCTTACTTTCACTGTTAAACATAGCCATAGGGTAGGGTTGTCAAAAGTACCGGTACTTCAGTACCAAGTCGGTATTAAAAAATTTTAAAAAAGTTGACGGTACCAGATTTTCACAAGTACCGGTACTACTAACTGATATACTGTCTGACAGGTAGTGACTCGGGAACTTTTCATAGGTGCACCGTGCAATTATGCAATTATGTTGTAGCATAAATTCAAGTGTAGGATTGAAAAAAAACATCCTTATTTTTTCTTACTTAATGGTTAGCGTACGCGAATGTAATGCCAATACGATCGTGTGTCCTTATTAACCATTTAATTCTTTTAAAAACATCCGCGGACCACCGTGTTATTAAGTGTAAAACTACAGGTGCATCTCAATAAATTAGAATGTCGTGGAAAAGTTCATTTATTTCAGTAATTCAACTCAAACTGTGAAACTCGTGTATTAAATAAATTCAATGCACACAGACTGAAGTAGTTTAAGTCTTTGGTTCTTTTAATTGTGATGATTTTGGCTCACATTTAACAAAAACCCACCAATTCACTATCTCAACAAATTAGAATACTTCATAAGACCAATAAAAAAAACATTTTTAGTGAATTGTTGGCCTTCTGGAAAGTATGTTCATTTACTGTACATGTACTCAATACTTGGTAGGGGCTCCTTTTGCTTTAATTACTGCCTCAATTCGGCGTGGCATGGAGGTGATCAGTTTGTGGCACTGCTGAGGTGGTATGGAAGCCCAGGTTTCTTTGACAGTGGCCTTCAGCTCATCTGCAGTTTTTGGTCTCTTGTTTCTCATTTTCCTCTTGACAATACCCCATAGATTCTCTGTGGGGTTCAGGTCTGGTGAGTTTGCTGGCCAGTCAAGCACACCAACACCATGGTCATTTAACCAACTTTTGGTGCTTTTGGCAGTGTGGGCAGGTGCCAAATCCTGCTGGAAAATGAAATCAGCATCTTCAAAAAGCTGGTCAGCAGAAGGAAGCATGAAGTGCTCCAAAATTTCTTGGTAAACACGTGCAGTGACTTTGGTTTTCAAAAAACACAATGGACCAACACCAGCAGATGACATTGCACCCCAAATCATCACAGACTGTGGAAACTGAACACTGGACTTTAAGCAGCTTGGGCTATGAGCTTCTCCACCCTTCCTCCAGACTCTAGGACCTTGGTTTCCAAATGAAATACAAAACTTGCTCTCATCTGAAAAGAGGACTTTGGACCACTGGGCAACAGTCCAGTTCTTCTTCTCCTTAGCCCAGGTAAGACGCCTCTGACGTTGTCTGTGGTTCAGGAGTGGCTTACCAAGAGGAATACGACAATTGTAGCCAAATTCCTTGGCACGTCTGTGTGTGGTGGCTCTTGATGCCTTGACCCCAGCCTCAGTCCATTCCTTGTGAAGTTCACTCAAATTCTTGAATCGATTTTGCTTGACAATCCTCATAAGGCTGCGGTTCTCTCGGTTGGTTGTGCATCTTTTCTTCCACACTTTTTCCTTCCACTCAACTTTCTGTTAACATGCTTGGATACAGCACTCTGTGAACAGCCAGCTTCTTTGGCAATGAATGTTTGTGATTTACCCAGTGAACCAAACTGAGAGACCATTCTGAAGGCTCAGGAAACCTTTGCAGGTGTTTTGAGTTGATTAGCTGATTGACATGTCACCATATTCTAATTTGTTGAGATAGTGAATTGGTGGGTTTTTGTTAAATGTGAGCCAAAATCATCACAATTAAAAGAACCAAAGACTTAAATTACTTCAGTCTGTGTCATTGAATTTATTTAATACACGAGTTTCACAATTTGAGTTGAGTTACTGAAATAAATGAACTTTTCCACGACATTCTAATTTATTGAGATGCACCTGTATATGCTATGTATACAGCTGCAGTGTTTATGTAGATACTCATGCGATATATCTTTGGAAAGCCAAGATTCTTGTGCTTCAATTGATATAAACCAACACTTACAAAACTGAGGCAACTCAACGATTGCACCGATTGCAATTTTTTCTAAGAACTATAATTGACAGCATATACAAACAAAAATCTACTTTTCTTCAATGCAAAATTTTCATAATAAAAGAATTATTAAACATTACAATTTCCCCCAAACTGCACTAAGTTACAGGATCTTCTCAAAATAAAGAGCTGGAAAGAGGTAGAAATAACAATGAACTGAAAATGAGTTGCTTTATAGAACAAAACAGATATCATTTTCCACTGTGTTTATAAATTGACCTTTTTCTCTTTTTTACTCGTCTCACAAAAGTCCAAAGATTACAAACCTATGAACAAAACTGAAGTGTACAAATATTAAATATAATATAAAACTCTTCCAAATATTAATAGGTGCAGTGGCTAATAATTAAATAACAAGTGTAACAAGTAGAATTAGTTACTGCCCCTTTAAGGCGGAACGCTCTCTCTTACTCCCTCACTGATGAGTGGGCAGTCTGTAGACGGAGCGCGAGCTGTGATCATCGCATGTATGCATGTAAAGCCTGGTTATATTTCTGTTCTCTTTGCCCTGTTTTATTTATGTTCAGTAACGCAGTTGTTAGTGAAGTGTTTTGCAAACTGCCCCATGTGTGCGGGGGATCGACAACGCTGATAATAAACCACTGTGAAATATCAGATACGTGAGTTTTGCTTACACCTGGCTACAACCATTCAGGATATCCGGCCTCTCTGTGTAAAGCGTTACACAAGGCACCTTTTCTGTGTTACCAACATACTGTATGTATACTTGAGCATTAATGGTGAGTTTTTCTTCACAAACAGAAGCATCTCTGCCTCGTCACCCGATAATCGGTTTCTCCTTTCATCTATCACATGTCCAGCCAAGATAAACAAGCGATCACTTTCAACACTTGTACATGGAGCAGAGAGGTATAGGCTCGGGAGCGAGTGCAGGGAAACCATCTTTGTTGATCCTTCAGTAGGTCAATGGGTTTTCGCGTTTTTGCCTACGACATGTTTACATGCGGCCGTGAGCGTGGCTGTGACGTTATTGCCTGTGCCGCTGGCAACAACACGGACCGGCTCGGAATCGGAAAGACGTGAGACTGACCGGCCGGTCACTGGTCCGGGCCAAGCATGCGGAAAATCGGCCGATTCCGGTCCCTGGCCGGTTGATCTGTGCATCTTGAATAAAATCCCAACAAAAACAGTCTTGTTACACTGACAAAGGTCCAAATTATCCAATTAAGTAAAAGTATTTAGCCCAAAACACATTATTACATCAATAAATACCCATGGACTATTGCTGACTATCGTGGCACTGATTGCTGAAGCAAGCCTTCTGAGTGCCGCACTTCCGGATTCACTGACATTGACACTGTTTACTTCTCCACTTCTGTTTTGTTTTGATTTCTGTCCTGTCTCCGCCCTTGTATTGTCATTGGTTTTTTCCTAATGTGTCTCAGCTGTTTTGTGTTAATCACCTTGATTACTGCGTGTATTTAAACCCCCGCCTTTCTCTATCTGATCGCGAAGTATTAGCGCAGTTACCTTAGCGGTCTGTCTCTTTCCAAACCTTTTGATCTTGTTTCTCGTGTTCTGGTTTTGATCCTGTTTCCGTGGTTTGATTCTTGTTTAGCCTGGTTCATGTTGTTTGCCGATCGCCTGACTCACGCCTGTTTTCTGACCACGATATCTGCCTCACGTTTTGGATTTGACTGCTGTTCCTAATAATCTGAATGTTCCTAATAAACTGACTTTAACTGCACTTGCATCCGTCTCACTCGTGAAACCTGACACTGAGTCATTTCATATTATATATTATTGTATATTTACTGGTATTGGTACCGAATACTGAAATTTTGGTACCATGACAACTCTACCATAGGGCTACAACTAACGATTATTTTGATAATCAATTAATCTGTTGATTATTTCTTTGATTAGTTGGATTAAAAGGCCAGTTTTTAAGATAAAAGAAAAACAAAAGCACAAACTAAGTGTTAGTTTGTTAGTAGGAGGGTGATGTTCTGCAGTAACACACACATTCACTCATCTGAACACAGTAACATGTTACTTTATTCTGTAAATGACATTTCTATAATTACATGTTATAACCCCATTACAGTTACTGCTCTCATAAAAAACACAATTACTTTTGTTTCTAAATATAGCATCAAACAACATATCTGATCAAAATGAATATTTTAGTCAGAGTTATTGCGCTTCCTTTCTATTGCACGCTGCGTGGACTCGCGCTCATTCAGTGAAGTTTAACGGAGACTCACTTGCTGTCAGGACGAGGCTTTATGTAAAATGGAAATACTGGCATGAATTTCTAACATTTACAAATAAGGATATAAAAGTAAAAATGTAATTTCTGCGCTGAAGAAAACATGTCTGGACCACATTAAACAGCACATGCATCTGTCACAGCATCTGACACGACAAGCCACATTAATACGCTTACGAGTTTGTTAGAAGCGCTTAATATAAAACATTCTTATGTTTTGGACAACCTGGATCGTGCTCTTTCCCACAGCAGCTCACTCTTTGACTCTTTGACCTTGTTGTTTTTCAGATGTGTTTTATTCATAGAAATGCGTTTTTCACCATTGTGAAGTGACGTCACTGATGGGGGTTATCCACAGTGACGTCACAGACCCAACTAATTAATAATGAAATTCGTTGGTGATTATTTTAATTATCGATTTTATTGGTTAGTTGTTGCAGCTCTACATAGCCATGAGTTCTACTGTCGCTTTTTTACGATGTGACTTCACCAAGCGTTTCAAAGATCTTTGATCACGATCATTCAAGATTTTGAACATTCATTTTTCCGACCACATTTCTTCCTCAGAGTTGACTGTTCACCACTCCCCATTCCAGGTTTTAATAATGTGTTGGACAGTTCTTAACCCAATTCCAGGGATTTCAGCAATCTCCTTACTTGTTTTCTTTACTTTATGGAGGCCAATATTTTGCCCCTTCTGAAACACAGTAACATCTTTTCCACGACCATGGAATTCGTCTTCCGACATGGTTGTTTAAGAAATGAGAAGCTAAACACTTCATCAGTTATGGTTAAAAGAATTGTTGCCAGCTGAAACATATTAATCACTGCAACAATGATCCAATCATAGGCTCTTAAGTATTTGCTTATTTAAATTCAAACCGCAACAATTTTTTTGGCCTGTGTGTGTGTGTGTGTGTGTGTGTGTGTGTGTGTGTGTGTGTGTGTGTGTGTGTGTGTGTGTGTGTGTGTGTGTGTGTGTGTATATATATATATACAGTACTGTGCAAAAGTTTTAGGCACATGCAAAGAAATGCTGTAGAGCAAAGACGCCTTCAAAATAATGAAGTTAAATGTTTCTACATTTTAGAAAAATATGATAAAGAGCAGTAAACAGTAGTAAATGAAACAAAGTCAATATTTGGTGTGACAAAAAAAATAAAAATAAAAATAGTAGTCTCCGGTACAATGTGTGCAGTTTTATAAGGAAATGAGCTGGTAAGTTTTATTGAGCATCTTGCAGAACCAGACACAGTTCTTCTGGACACTTTGACTTTCGCACTCGCTTCTTATTTTTGCAGCGAAACCCAGCAGCCTTCATTGTGTTTACTGTCTGAAAAGTGTTTCTTATGTAATATGCTGCTTTCTTTAATGACATACAAACATTTTTCTGTAACATTTCATTTGTGCTAGAAAACTAATGTTTGGGAATCTAAAATGTTTTTATACTGATTTGATCATGTAGAAGAAAAAAATCTATAAAACAAAAAATCTATAACAACGTTTGTACTGAAAAAACAGGGTGCCGAAAACTTTTGCACAGTAGTGTGTGTGTGTATATGTATGCATTTGTGTGTGTGTGTGTGTGTGTGTGTGTGTGTGTGTGTGTGTGTATGTATGCATTTGTGTGTGTGTGTGTGTGTGTGTGTGTGTGTAGAGATATATATATATATAATATGTGTGTATAATATATATACACATAATGTATATATGTGTGTATATGGATTCGTTAAAAAAAAAAAAAACTTTTCTTATAATCAGTACAATAAATGTTGTTGTTGCATAATATAGCATACAAATACCAGTATCATTATTGATGCATACTTAGTTAAAACACCATTGCTTTTCTTGAATGCAGAGTTTGGAGTTCACCTTGCAGAGCTCACAGTCGATCCCCAAGGGGCACTTGCGATTCGCCAGGTGAGCAGGTTTTTATATTTCAGCAAATCATCTCAGCATGGTCCTCTGTAATGCATGGGATTAATTTGACTAATTTAGCATTCCTTTTTGTCCTATACAGCTTGCCTCTGTCATTCTGAAGCAGTATGTAGAAACACATTGGTGTGCCCAGTCAGAGAAGTTCAGGGTGCCAGAAACAACTGAAAGGGTGAAGTGTTGTGTTGTAATTATTTGTGAGATGTATCCTAATTGCCCATGTATTCTTCATTTTTTAATTGTTTTCCAACAGCTTTGCTCTTTCTGTTTCTTGTGGTCCAGGCCAAGGCAGTAATCCGTGAGTTGCTGCCAGGCGGCTTGCGAGAGTCTATCAGTAAGGTGCGCTCCAGCGTGGCCTATGCTGTATCAGCCATTGCTCACTGGGACTGGCCAGAGGCGTGGCCGCAGCTCTTCTCACTGCTTATGGAAATGTTAGTCAGTGGTGATGTGAATGCTGTGCATGGTGCCATGAGAGTTCTCACAGGTACTGAACCCTTCAAGTTAATATAAACTTTTTTTAACCACAGTTTAGCAACAGATACTTTGCAAAGAGTAAGAATATATATTTTTTTAATCTCAGTGGTGATCAAATACACAGATAAACTTGGCATTGCTGACTATAACTAAAAGAAACTATTTTAGGAGTGATGCACAGGATGAATTTTATTTATTATTTTTTTTCTTTTGCTCAGCATGAGCTGCCTTTAGCCACTCTGTCTCTCTTCTCATAAATATTGTTTTCAGAAAGAACAAGAAGGAAGGAATTGCAGGGGGGGTGTGGGTGAGATGAAAAATTCCAAAAAAAATAAATATTTCAATGATCGTTTTAGACCTGCCAACTCATTTTGAGTAGGAACTCGCAGGGTTTTCCCTAGGTTTCCAGAGGGCTTAGGTGAATAATAATAATAACAGAATAATACACAGGACAGTAAATACACAGGACATGGGCTGTAAACTATTGTGTAATGTAGCAGCACAAACAAGCTCCATAATATAATGTGACTGATGCAGCTATGTAATGTGTGGTGTACAGTGGTACTCAGTCTTACTGGGTTAGGTGTTTGACTAGTCCAGGTGAGCGTTATGAGGCAGCAGAGTGTTGAGTAATCTGACTGCCTCAGGGAAGAAACTGTTGCAGAGTCTGCTGTTGGTGGCATGGATGCTCCTGTACCCTTTTGGAAGAAGGGTGAAGAGTCTGTGAGAGGGGTTGTCCGCAATACAGGTGGCTTTGTGGTTGCAGCAGTTGTTGAATGAGGTGTCGATGGTGGGTAGAGAGAGTCCGATCTTTTCAGCTGTTCTTACAATTTGCTGTAGGGTCTTGTGGTTGGAGGCTGTGCAGTTCCCATACCACACAGTGAGACAGCTGGTCAGGACGCTCACTATCGTCCCTCTGTAGAAGGAGGTGAGGCTGGGAGGCCGACGTTTGGGTCTCTTCAGCCTCCGCAGGAAGTGGAGGTGCTGCTGGGCCTTCTTGGCTAGGCAGGTGGTGTTGAGAGTCCAGGAGATGTCTTCTGTCATGTGCACACCAAGAAACTTGGGTTTTTTCACTCTCTCCACAGTTGTTCCATTGATGTGCAGTGGTGAGTGGTCCACTCAGGTCCTCCTGAAGTTGACAATTATCTCTTTAGTCTTATCAACATTAAGAAATAGATTGTTGTCTCTACACCATTCTTCAAGCTGGTTTACCTCCTCCGTGTACACTGACTCGTCATTGTTGCTGATGAGGCCCACAACTGTAGTGTCATCAGCAAACTTGATGATGTGATTAGAACTGAACTTTGCAGCACAGTCGTGAGTCAGCAGGGTGAACAGCAGTGGACAGAGCACACAGTTCTGGGGGGTGCTGGTGTTCAGTGTGGTGGTGCTGGAGGTGGCGTTGCCAATCCTGACTGACTGGGGTCTCCCAGTCAGAAAGTCCAGGATCCAGTTGCAGAGGGAGGTGTTTAAACCCAGTATGAACAGTATCCTTACATAGTTGTACTTTTTTGTCTAGATGGGTCAGAGACAGATGGATGGTAGCAGATATGGCATTCTTTGTTGAGCAGTTGGGATGGTATGCATACTGAAATGGGTCCAGTGTGGTGGGAAGACTGTTCTTTATGTGTTTCGTGACTAGCCGCTTGAAGCACTTCATGATAGGTGTGAGTGCAACAGGCACAGGGAAGATGGTGGTCATCTTGAAACACACAGGGACAACTGCTTGGCTCAGGGAAATGTTGAAGATGTTTGTCAGGACATCTGAAGCTGATCAACACATTCCCTGAGCACCTGCCCAGGTATGTTGTCAGGACCTGCAGCTTTCTGTGGTTTAACTCTGGACAGAGTTTTCCTGACATCTGCTGCAGACAGACAAAATAATTAGTCGGTGGGAGTTGGGGTGGTTTTCCACACAGGCATGTTCTGTGCTTCAAAACGTGCATAGAAATCATTCAGTGCATCTGGGAGTGAGGTGTCATCACAGACAACTGATGTAACTTTGTAGTCTGTTATGGCCTGAATGCCTTGCCATACATACACCTTGTGTCCTTGGTGTTTATGAAATGACTGGATTCTTTCTGCATAGTTGGGCTTTACCTCTCTGATAGCCCGGGACAGCTATCTGTATCGTCAGACCTGAAGGCAGTGTCTCGGGTTTTCAACAGCGAGCGCCCTTCTGCAGTCATCCGTGGTTTCTGGTTTGTGCATGTGTTGATGGTTTTGAAGGAAGTTACATCAACTATGCACTTGCTGATGTAGCTAGTCATTGATGCTGTGTATTCCTCCAAGTCTGTTTTGTTGTGGTATGTAGCAGCCACTCTGAATATATTCCTGTCTGTGTGCTCAAAACAGTCCTGAGATGGTTTGGCATGTTTCAGAAGTGATCTGTATGCTGGGATTAGCATAACCGAGAGATCCGAGCAGCCGAGGTGGGGGCGGGGTGCAGCCTTGTGAGCACCGGGAATGGTGTGGAGTGGTGGTTGGAATGTACACTGGGACAATGAGCATGGTGGTAAACTATCTGGAGAGGTAATATGGCCAGAATTTCACAATCATAAAGTCCATCAGCACTGATCCACAACAGCGTTCATGCATCATTCGTTGTTTATGTAAAAACACAGACCACCACAGCAAGTCTAACCAGACAGTGCTGCTATCCTGTCAGCACGATCGGTGGTTAGCCTGGCTAGCTGAATGGCTGTGTCCAGAATGTTGTCGTTGAGCCATGTTTCCGTAAAAGTGAATGTGTGTGCGTGTGTGCGTGTGGGTTGTCATGGTACCAAAATTTCAGTAGCAATACCAGTAAAATTCCACGGTACTCGGTACCAATTTCGGTACCAAAGCAAAACGCAAAAACATGCTAATTGAACAACATACTATTTTATTAATAAAGTTAAATATTAGTATAAAATGTATTTGAAACAAAAAACAATGCCATTCTGTATACTTCATGTATTTCAAAGTGTTTCAAGTTTTCTAGTAAATAATAACTATATAAATTACAAGCAAAACATACAAACTATGTAAAAAGTTTCTGAAACGAAACTGCAACAATTTAACGTCAGGCAGGGAGGAGGCGGGAACCAGCTGAACATAAAGGTAAAGTTTAATAATAAACGAAACAGAACATAAAACGCACAAACTGAACACAAAATACACGTGCGTCTCTCTCCCCCTCTCCCCGGCGCTTCCAGTCACTCCTTTATCACTCTCTCCCACCGATTAGACAAATCAGTGCCAGGTGTGCGTCCTCACAACCTGGTCACTTCCTCCTCCTCTCCACACTCCTCCGCCACCAGATTCAGGCCTCCGGCCTGATGTACACCCTTCCCACCCTTTCGGGAGGGCGGTGCTGCCACTCTACCTGCGAGCGAGAGGAGAGACGAGGAGGAGGAAGAGGGGAGAGAGAAGAAGCAAGCTGGAGAGCAAACCAGAGAAAAGAGGAGAGAGAGAGAGAGAAAAACACTCCGGTACCCAGACACGCTGTCATCTGGTTCTCAGCCAGCTGGGAAGCGATCCCCCACAACACCGAGCAATGGCACTGGACTTCCGAGCGGGTGGCTGCTGCTCCTCCCCTTTTACAGCGGACGGCAGCCACACCTTCACCTCCCCGACGGATGGCTACGGCTCCTCCCCTTTCCAGGCGGACGCCAGCCACATCTCTGCTTCCCTGGCGGAAGTCAGGCTCCTCCCCTTTTCTGGTGGTCGGCAGCCACATCTCTGCTTCCCTGGCTAACGGCGACCGCTCCTCCCCTTTCAGGTGGACGGCAGCGGTTCCTCCGCATCCTGGCAGACTGCAGCGACTCCTCCGTCCTCCTTGGCAACCGCTCCAGCATCACCGCCTCCTCGGTGTCGCGATCCTCCCACAGCGATGAGGGCTCTCTGACAGCGCGTCCCTCCTCCTTCCCGGGTTTCGGCACCAGTGTAACAATTTAACGTCGGGCAGGGAGGAGGCGGGAACCGGCTGAACATAAACAGAAAATTTAATAATAAACGAAACGGAACATAAAACACACAAGCTGAGCACAAAATGCATGTGCGTCTCTCTCCCCCTCTCCCCGGCACTTCCAGCCACTCCTTTATCTCTCGCTCCCACTGATTAGACAAATCAGTGCCAGGTGTGAGTCCTCACAGCCTGGCCACTCCCTCCTCCTCACCACAGAAACACTTGCCACTCGTTAGGCATCTTTACACACGGACTTTTAAATTGAAGTGCTGAAATTGAACCGGAGTTATAACACAGAAAACGTGAAAGATTAGGTACATCTGTCTATAATTTAAAATGACTCAGCAATAGTCTGTGGGTATTTATTGATGTAATAATGTGTTTTGGACTAAATGTTGGGATGTTATGGATCAGTGGATTACTATGAGGCTTTATAGGTGAGTTGTGTAAGAATTGGTTTATATCAATAGAAGCACAAGAATCTTAGCTTTCCGAAGATATATCACATGAGCACCTATGTATACACAGCAGCTGTGTACATAGCATAGTTTACACTTAACAATATGGCGGTCCACCGGTGGGGCATGGATGTTTTTAAAAGAATTAAATGGTTAATAAGGATACATGACCGTATTAGCGATACACGCGTGTATGCTAACCATTAAGTAAGCAAAAAACGAGAATGTTTTTTGTCATCCTACACTTGAATTAAACTATGCTACAACATCCATAATGCAACCGCTACCATAATTACACATTGCACCTATGAAAAGTTCCTGACTGACTACCTGTCAGCATCAATACCGGGTTAACCCGGTACTCGGTACTACTGGTACTTGTGAAAATCTGGTACAGTCAACTGTACTGGTACTTTTGACAACCCTTGTGTGTGTGTGTGTGTGTGTGTGTGTGTGTGTGTGTGTATGTATATATATATATATATATATATATATATATATATATATATATATATATACATACACATACACACACACACACACACACACACACACACACACACACACAGTATCTCAGCGTGTGTGTGTGTGTGTGTACAGCCGTGGCCAAAAGTTTTGAGAATGACACAAATATTAATTTTTACAAAGTCTGCTGCCTCAGTTTTTATGATGGCAATTTGCATATACTCCAGAATGTTATGAAGAGTGATCAGATGAATTGCAATTAATTTCAAAGTCCCTCTTTGCCATGAAAATGAACTTAATCCCAAAAAAACATGTCCACTGCATTTCAGCCCTTCCACAAAAGGACCAGCTGACATCATGTCAGTGATTCTCTCATTAACACAGGTGAGAGTGTTAACGAGGACAAGGCTGGAGATCACTCTGTCATGCTGATTGAGTTAGAATAACAGACTGGAAGCTTTAAAAGGAGGGTGGTGCTTGAAATTGTTGTTCTTCCTCTGTTAACTATGGTTACCTGCAAGGAAACACGTGCAGCCATCATTGCTTTGCACAAAAAGGGATTCACAGGCAAGGATATTGCTGCTAGTAAGATTGCACCTAAATCAACCATTTATCAGATCATCAAGACCTTCAAGGAGAGAGGTTCAACTGCTGTGAAGAAGGCTTCAGGGCGCCCAAGAAAGTCCAGCAAGCGCCAGGACCATCTCCTAAAGTTGATTCAGCTGTGGGATCGGGGCACCACCAGTGCAGAGGTTGCTCAGGAATGGCAGCAGGCAGGTGTGAGTGCGTCTGCACGCACAGTAAGGCGAAGACTTTTGGAGGATGGCCTGGTGTCAAGAAGGGCAGCAAAGAAGCCACTTCTCTCCAGGAAAAACATCAGGGACAGACTGCTATTCTGCAAAAAGTACAGGGATTGGACTGCTGAGGACTGGGGTAATGTCATTTTCTCTGATGAATCCCCTTTCCGATTGTTTGGGGCATCTGGAAAAAAGCTTGTCCGGAGAAGAAAAGGTGAGTGCTACCATCAGTCCTGTGTCATGCCAACAGTAAAGCATCCTGAGACCACTCATGTGTGGGGTTGCTTCTCAGCCAAGGGAGTGGGCTCACTCACAATTTTGCCTAAGAACACAGCCATGAATAAAGAATGGTACAAAAACATCCTCAGAGAGCAACTTCTCCCAACCATCCAAGAACAGTTTGGTGATGAACAATGCCTTTTCCAGCATGATGGGGCACCTTGCCACAAGGCAAAAGTGATAACGAAGTGGCTCGGGGAACAAAACATTGACATTTTGGGTCCATGGCCAGGAAACTCCCTAGACCTTAATCCCATTGAGAATTTGTGGTCAATCCTCAAGAGGCGGGTGGACAAACAAAAACCCACAAACTCTGACAAACTCCAAGCATTGATTATGCAGGAATGGGCTGCCATCAGTCAGGATGTGGCCCAGAAGTTGATTGACAGCATGTCAGGGCGAATTGCAGAGGTCTTGAAAAAGAAGGGTCAACACTGCAAATATTGACTCTTTGCATAAACTTCATGTAATTGTCAATAAAAGCCATTGACACTTATGAAATGCTTGTGATTATACTTCAGTAACAGTAACATCTGACAAAAAGATCTAAAAACACTGAAGCAGTAGACTTTGTGAAAATTAATATTTGTGTCATTCTCAAAACTTTTGGCCACGGCTGTATGTGTATGTGTGTGTGTGTGTGTGTGTGTGTGTGTGTGTGTGTGTGTATATATATATATATATATATATATATATTATATAATTAGTGTGTGTATCATATGACAAAATAATACATCCCTTTTTTGACATATTTGGACAAGCAAACATTTGATCATATTTGAAAAAGTGCCTAATAATAAAGTTGATATACCATAAGGAAAAATACCTTTTACTGCCCATTTCAAATCCCCCCACAACATTTTGATGGGATTCAAATCTGAGCTGTGACTAGGCCATTCCATAACCCTCCATTTCTTCTTTTTGAGCCATTCCTTGGTGGATTTGCTAGTATGCTTAGGATCATTATCCTGTTGAAAGAAGCATGCACTTTGACACCAACAGTTGCAAGACTTACTAGCAGGTCCTGTGATTAAATTTTGGCGTTCTTGGAGACTTCTTTTTGCATCAGATGGTCTGCTCTTGTGATGAATTTGCTGGGACGGCCAGTCCTGGACAAAATGGCAGTCATTTGAAATCTGTGCCTTTTGTAGATTATTTTCTTTACAGTGGAATGATGTATTTCAAATAATTTGGATATCTTTTTAAATCCCTTGCCAGACTTGTAGGCAAAGACAACCTTTTTTCTGAAGGCCTTTCATAACTCTTTAGATCTTGGCATGATGACACCACCCACCTCAATAACAAAGGGAACACCATACACTAGATATGAGAGGGATATAAATAAGACAAGTTCCACCTGCACTCCCTAAGCAGGTTCTAATAACTGTCACCCAATGTTGAACACCTGGTTCTAATTTTCTGGATTTGAAGGGGATATAAATGTAGGGGTATACTCGGGGTTTAAATTGGGCCGGGGCCGTTCCGGGCTGAGCCCCGGCAGATAGGCTTACAACTTTCCTTGTACATTTTCAACAATATAGGCGCTATATATATATATATATATATATATATATATATATATATATATATATATTGTCTTGCACCTTTCTCGATCTTACTAATTCAAGCAATGACTCAAAAACATTGGCTTTGTAGCACATAGTAAATGAGGTCTCCGCCCCTAAAGTTTACAAGATTACGTCAGAGCTTCAAAAAATCTTCGATAGAGTCATTCACAGGGCAATCTGAGTGATGGTTTTTGCCCCCACCACTTTGGTGTGAAGTGTACGTAAGGTTTTGTTTACTTTATGTTTTTTTGCACTCGTAATATACAAGACTATAAGTCGCAAATTAGTTTTCTACCGATGATCCGATCTCAAAGTTTCAGAGGTAAAAGATATGAGTGAGTCAAAGAGGAGGAAGCTTACAGACTACTTCAAAAGGTAGGCTAGGTCTGTGTTAGGCACTACTGAGTCACTACTTAACATATACAGTAGACTACCTGGCGAGGTAAGGTGTAAGGAGCTGAACATGACGTGGCTGAATACAGCAACATTTGCCAACTGTTTAAAAATAAAAATGCTAAATAGGATAGCCGTCTGACCGATTTTAGGTTGGATGGTGAAGTTTTAAAAAAAATACTATGTCCGTCTACCGGCACAGCCTTGAGCCGGACGCTCATTTGTCCTCCTTTTAAGATCATCACGGTTATATACTTTATCCAATGGTAGCGGCCACAGGTCTACAGAAAGATTTTATTGTCATTTTATTTTGCACACTGTCAGCTAGAGTTGTCAAAAGTACCGGTACTTCGGTACCAAGTCGGTACTAAAAAATAAAAAAATTTGACGGTACCAGATTTTCACAAGTACCGGTACTACTAACTGATGTGCTGTCTGACAGGTAGTCGGTTGGGAACTTTTCATAGGTGCACCGTGCAATTATGGTAGCGGCTGCATTATGGATGTCGTAGCACAGTTTAATTCAAGTGTAGGATTGAAAAAAAATCCTCGTTTTTTCTTACTTAATGGTTAGCATACGTGCATGTAACGCTAATACAGTCATGTGTCCTTATTAACCATTTAATTCTTTTAAAAACATCCGCGGACCACCGCATTGTTAAGTGTAAAACTGTGCTATGTACACAGCTGCTGTGTTTATGTAGGTACTCATTCAATTCAATTCAGTTTTATATGTATAGCGCTTTTAACAGTACACATTGTCACAAAGCAGCTTTACAGAGACATCTACATTTTAAATCGATAAATTTATCCTCAATGAGCAGCCAGTGGTGACGGTGGCAAGGAAAAACTCCCTGAGACGACATGAAGAAGAAACTCATGCGATATATCTCTGGAAAGCTAAGATTCTTGTGCTTTGATTGATATAAACCAAAACTGAGGCAACTCACCTATGAAGCCTCATATGTCCACTGATTCATAAAATCCTGACAAAAAAAGTCTTGTTACACTGGCAAAGGTCCAAACGATCCAATTAAGTAAAAATATTTAGTCCAAAACACATTATTACATCAATAAATACCCACAGACTATTGCTGAGTCATTTCAAATTATAGGCAGATGTGCCTAATCTTTCAGGTTTTCTCTGTTATAACTCCGGTTCACTTTCAGCACTTCAATTTAAAAGTCCGTGTGTAAAGACGCCTAACAAGCGGCAAGTGTTCCAGTTCAGAAACTTTTTACATAGTCTGTATTTTTTGCTTGTAATTTATTTAGTAATTATTTACTTGAAGGGAAAAAAATTATGCCCATTTTTCATACTTGAAATACTTGAAATATACATTTGTTTAATTTATTTTAATATTTAACTTTATAAATAAGAAGTGTGTGTTGTTCAATTATGGCATATTTTTGTGTTTTGCATGCTTGTAATTTTTTTGTTTATTTATTTTTATACCTTTTATTACTTGTGGAAAAAAAAAAACTTGAAAGACTGAAATACTTGAAGTAAACAGAATGGCATTGTTTTTTAAAATATTTTATATTGGTATTTAACTTTATTAATAAAATAGTGTTGTTCAATTAGCATGTTTTTGTGTTTTGCTTTGGTACCGAGTACCGTAAAATTTTACTGGTATTGGTACCGAATACTGAAATTTTGGTACCGTGACAACTCTACTGTCAGCGTCTAGAATGATTTTGATCAGCATTTTAGTGTTCATAGCAGAGAGCTCTCTCAACTTATATTTTACAGTTTGTCAACTGATAAGATTTTGTAGACTTTGCATACACATGTGCACCCCTCGAATGCCTGAAACCACAGAGCCCCCTCACAGTGCTGTAAAACAGCACCATCCTGATTTCTTCTGTTTTTGTGTATATCATACTAAATAGTTTTAGATCTTCAAACAAAATACAACATAAACCAAAGGCAGCCTGAGTGTAAACACAATACATTTTTAAAGCCAAAAACAAAGTTATCCAACACCTATCACCAGTGTGAAAACTAATTCCCCCCTTAAACTTAAAATCTAGTTGTACTACCTTTAGCAGTAATAACTGCAACCAAACACTTCCTATAACTGGAGATCAGTCTTTCACTTACTCCTATGCTTTGGATCATTGTCTTGCTGCATAATCTAGTTGCACTTCGTGCATCGAGTTTCAACTTACAGACTGAAGACCGGACATTCTCCTTTAGGATTTTCTGGTGGAGAGCAGAATTCATGTTTCCCTCAATTATTGCAAGTTGGCCAGGCCCTGAAGCAGCAAAGCATCCCCACACCATCACACTTCCACCACCATGCTTGATCGTAGGTATGATGTTCTTTTTGTGGAATTTGGTGTTTGGTTTAGGCCAAATGTTACAGGACCCCTGTCTTCCAAACACTTCAACTCATCAATCCACAGAACATTCTCCCAAAAGGTTTGAGGATCATCAAGGTGTGTTTTGGCAAATTTCAGATGAGTCTTAATGTTGTTCTGGGTTAGTGGTTTTCACCTCGCCATTCTTCCATGGATGCCATTTTTGCCCAGTGACTTTCTGATAGTGGATTCAGTGACCTTTTATTGATGCAAGAGAGGCCTGTAGTCCCTTTGATGTTGTCCTTGGCTCTTTTGTGACTTGCTGGATGAGTAGTTGCTGTGATCTTGGAGGAATTTTGAAAGGTCGGCCACTTCTGGGAAGGATCACTATTGTGCTGAGTTTTTCCATTTGTAGATAATGACTATTATGTGTTTATTTTGTACATTTTGTCTCAATAATGTTGAGAGGAAAAAAGAGCGGCTGGTGAGGGAGCAACTATTAATAGCTGCTATAATGTAAAGGATAACTCTCAAAATCAACTGGTTTGTGAAAGGACTTCCCCTCTCAGAAATGCACAGTATTACTCTTTGGGGGTTGGCATGTCTGCTAAATAACTGGTCACTTAAAATCAATGTTATTAATATTTTACCAGTCATACTGATGTGCGTCTTATAAGAAGTTTTTAATTTCTGTATGCAATCATAATAGTAAGCATAAATGTAATTTTAACTTCCATTTTGATCAGGGTAGTTAAGTGCGTCTTCCAAGATAATAAATATTTTTAAAATCTACATTTTATTGCAGTGTAACTGTATGTGTGTGTGTGTGTGTGTGTGTGTGTGTGTGTGTGTGTGTGTTTGACAGAGCTTCTGTGGGTTTTTTTCTTTTTTATGATGTACAAGCACTTTTCAGCGCACATCTCATGAATGTTTTAAAAAATAAATCAATAAAATTAAAAAAAACTAAAGAGGCCAAGTAGTTTGCTACTTCTTTGATATTCACCTGCTTATAAAAATAATTAAGTGCAAGCCTACAATAATAGCCAGCCAAACACAACAACTCAGTCACGCTCTTTTTGTTCTAGGGTAATGATTATATTGTCTAAATACGCAGTATTCTGTCAATGAGATGTGTGGCTGGGGCTCCAAACAAACCAAAAGGAAGGGTGACAAACTGAAAGTGGGTGGGTAAGGTCATATCTTTTCATGAGATTTGAGTCAATGACTATACCCCTTGGTTAAATCCATGTTGAAGTGAGCTGCTCCTAACCTATTGAGCATTTCATCAATGTGCAGCATTGGGTACTCATTAAATTTAAAAATGGACTGATTTGTCAGCCTTGAGATTCAAGACCATGGGGCTGCTCCAATCATAGTGGGACTCCTATTACTCCCATATCAAGCATAGCTGTGAATTCTTCCTGAACTACATATTTCTTGTGCTTAGGTAAATGATAGGGGCAACTGTGTACAACCATGCCTGGGGGAGGTTCTTATTGTTTAATGTGTGCAAAAGCACATAAGAAAAAGAAAGTTCCTCTTACAACCAGGCAAACTGCACTCTCTCTCTCTCTCTCTCTCTCTCTCTCTCTCTCTCTGTCGAGCTACACATGCTACTCCTAAGATACCAGTGATCCTGACACCCCTTCTGCTCTTCAGACCTGCCTGATCCATCCTGATGCCCTTCTTCTGGTTGGAGTTCTCATCACTTGGAAATCACGTGCTATGATTGCTCTCAATTCACTCGCAGTTGCTATGATAGCTTTTGGACTGCAATTGCCACAAACAGTTTTGCACTGAAGTCTCCATCAGTGAACAGTTGATAACTTCAACAAAATAGACTTCATGTAAAAACTATGATAAATTTCCTGGTTACACAATTGCACTTTTTGACCACGTAGTACACACTTATAGTAGGGAATTATTTATGATTGCGCTATTCGAGAGATGTGTTCTCCACAGGGGACCACAAGTTGATTGAGCCAGGTTTTTAAAGACACATCCGGTCCCAGCTCCTGCCTCTCGGATACCATCATCACCAAAGCCACAGGAGGTTGAGGTGGTATATTTGAAGTGCATCACCTCTATCCCTTCACGTGACCTCATGGTTGGCATCCCAGACTCACCGTGTGACTTTAAGGGTCCTTGCCACATTTTATCTCCTGGTGCAAATTTCCTGTTGCTGAGTGCCTTTGTCATACAGTTGGGACTGTTGCTCTTGGTCCTCATGCCTTTTGATTTAACCTGGCTTTTTGAACATGTCTCTGACCACTTGTGAGATTTCATACATCATTTTTGCTGGAAGAAGGGTATCATGAATACTGTATGTTCTCAGGCAGAAATGTCCTGCAAATCCTATCTCATGTACTTGTTCAGGCTGTTTCAAACATTTCGATCATGTGGTCTGCTAATGAAGCTGATAAATGAACAGGAGACGATATGTCGCTTTTATTCATTAGCCTAGTTGTGCATAATGTTAAGAGTGATTATTTGAGTTACTGTATCATTCCTGGCAGCTCAAACCAATCTGGCCATTTCCCTCTGACCTTATTAACAAGGTGTTTCTACCCACAGAATTGTTGCTCACTCGTTTTTTGTTTTTTCCCACCATTCTGTGTAAACTCGAGAGACTGTGGTGTGTTAAAATCCGAGAAGATCAGCAGTTTCTGAATACTCAAAACCCGACCATGTGGTACCAATATCCATGCCATGGTCAACATCACAGAGATCACACTTTTTCTTCATTCTGATGTATGATGTGAAGATTACCCAAAGTTCTTGACCTGTGTCTGCATGACTTTATGCATTGCACTGCTGCCATATCATTGGCTGATTAGATAACTGCATGAATGTACAGGTGTTCCTAATAAAATGGATGGTGAGTGTAGATACCCTAATTGACTTCACACAGGTATGGTGTATGGTGACATGAAATGTGTGGAGTTGTGAAAAATTTTAATTTTATTATCTTCAGCCTAAATTTATGTAAACATTTGGCCTCAACTGTATCTCAACTGTAAATCTAAATTTTAACCATGAATCCCTTTTGTAGAGTTCACCAGAGAAGTCACAGACACACAGATGCCGCTGGTTGCACCTGTCATTTTGCCAGAGATGTATAAAATCTTCACCATGGCAGAGGTATTGGATTAAGTTTCTATAGTCAGCTCTGTAACAGAAAAATATTGTATGATGACTTTGTCATAAGACAAAGTATAATTAAAAATTAAGGACTTATAAGTGTTCTAAAATAATGATTAAACAAATTTTAAAATCTATTTTAATGCAGGTCTACAGCATTCGCACGCGATCCAGAGCAGTTGAAATATTTACAACTTGTGCCAACCTAATCTCTGCTATTGAAGTATTTGAAAAAGTGAGATTAATTTTGGGGAAGAATAAAATTATTGGCTTCATTTCTAGAACTGGGTTTCTTACAAAAGTCTCTTGATTCTTACTTTCAGGGTTCTGCCAAAGCCTTTTTTTTCCCTGTGGTAGAACAGTTCACTGAGGCACTTGTGCAAGCTGTGCAGATGCCGGATGGACCCACTTCAGACAGTGGCCTTAAGATGGAGGTTTTGAAGGCAAGAGAATTGTTCTGCCCTGCAAGAAAATATTGTAGAATGCTTTCTGTTGTTGGGACAATTCAATGCTATTTATTATTTGTTTTTGGACTTTGTTTAATAGGCAGTGACTGCTCTTGTGAAGAACTTTCCTAAACGCATGGTGTCTTCCATGCAACAGATTCTTCCCATTGTGTGGAACACACTGACAGAAAGTGCTTCTTTATATCCTTTTAATTCCTCTTAATTAAGATTAAAAAAAATAATAATCATTTAACTTCATACTGTAGCTTTTTTTTTGTTTTGTTTTCAGAGCCAGGTGTGTTGTATTTTAATGCAAAATTACTTGTACACAGATAACCACTTTACTCTATAACCAATTTTTACATTAATATAGTATTTTCTTAACCAAGTGCTTACTTATGTGAGAACAGAGGTTAACTACACAGAAGAAGTGGATGATCCTGTGGACTCTGATGGTATGTGGTTTGTGTGCACAAATTCATAACTATAGTATGATTATTGTAAAATATAGACTGTCACGGCAGATCTCTGGACCCTCTGTGCAGGAGAAGTCCTTGGCTTTGAGAACCTGGTCTTCAGTATCTTTGAATTTGTACACACATTGCTGGATAACAATAAGTTTAAGAGCACAGTAAGGAAAGCTCTTCCTGAACTCATCTATTACATTATCCTCTATATGCAGATTACAGAGGATCAGGTATGCTTGGTTTTCTATGTCTCTGTGTTTCTGCATCTAAATTTGCTACTTGATTGTTGGTATACTATTTATTAGTAATCATGTTGGCTCATAATACAGGTTAAAGTGTGGACAGCGAATCCGCAGCAGTTTGTTGAGGATGAAGATGATGACACCTTTTCATATTCTGTTCGAATATCTGCTCAAGATTTATTGCTGGTAAAAAAAAATAAAATAAAAAAAAGTGAAAATGATAATTGAATGAAAGCTAGCATACTTACATTTATCAAAATGTTTCATACATAACTGTAAAATCATATTATATTAATAGCAATTTCATTATAGAACTTATGATCAGTGTTTTGGTTAAACCATTCACGAAGCCTGTGCTTGATATCATCTCCTCATTTACCTTTTGCTGGCACTGTGTCCTATGTGTCAGGTCGTAGCAGCAGAGTTCCAGAACGAGAGTGCTGCAGCTTTAGCTGCAGCTGCAACAAGACACCTCCAGGAGGCTGAGCAGGCTAAGAATGCTGGAAGTGAGCACTGGTAGGTTTAGAAACAAAGACTACTGAAGCTAGGTTATTTAACTAAATCTCTTCAATCTTATCTACAACAAAAACCCATTATTATGTGAAACCACATGGGCCTTTATTTCTGGGTAGATCAGGGGTGTCTAATTTTAGGCAAAAGGCCCCATTATAATTAATGTCAAAATCAAATGTCGTCATTAGCACAATGTATGCACCCTTAAATGCATTAATTTATTGGCAGTTATCTGAAAGGTATTTATCATTTTATCACCCACAAAACAGATGAACAGACTACATTTCATTTTCATTTTCATTTAATTTTTTTCAAATTATGGTTTAACCATATATACATATGGTGGCTTGCAAAAGTATTCACCCCCTTGAACTTTCTGCATTTTTTGTTATAGCCTGGAACTGAAATTGACTTAACTGGGATTATATGCCATGAATATACACAAAATAGGCTATAATAGTGAGGTAGATTTTTAGCTTACTAATGGAGAATTACATATCACTAGCACATTTTGTCATTAGCTGTGTTTGTTGCTCTATAAATAAGCGGGTTGGATTAGAACCTCCCTGTGGTAGATTGAAATACAATATTGAAGCCGTTCGGGCACTCCTACAATGCCAGAAGCACTGTTTCTTGGTTGTTGTTTTTTTTTCTTCCCACCATATAACTCTGATCTCAAGACGGTCAGTCCAGTTATCACAAATATAAACAAATGAGAAGAGAGAACAGAAGAAAAGCACCATCTGATTTTACTTGTGACATAGTTACTGAAGATGAATTAATAGATGAATGAATAAGGAATATGATTACTGGCTGTGTACTTTTTCTCTAAGATCTGTGATCTTAAATTCTGACAGCTCGCTCTTCAGCATAACGGCTAATACACTACATGACCAAAATATATATGTTGTGTATGTATATATATATGTATATGACCATCACAGCCATATGTGGGCCTTCCCAAAACTGCTGCCACAAAGTTGGAAGCATACAATTGTTTACAATGTTTTTGTAAGCTTGTAGCATTAAGAGATTCACTGATCCTAAGGGGCTGAGCCCAAACCTGTTCCAGCATGACATTGACCCTGTGCACAAATTGAGATCTATGAGGATAGGGTTTGCCAAGGTTGGTATGGAAGAACTCTGTGGTATGTGATCTCTGTGACTTTGACCATGGCAGGGATATTGGTGCCATATGGGCTGGTTTGAGTATTTCAGAAACAGATCTTCTGGGAATTTCACACACAACAGTCTCTAGTTTTTCTCTAGGGTGAAAAATAAAAAACATTGAGTAAGCCACTGATTGGATATCCACCACTGATTGGATAACTGCATTAATGAGCAGGTGTACAGGTTTTTCGATTAAAGTGGACAGTGAGTATATGTGAGTGTGGATAAAATATTGTTGTGTAATAAAAATATTACATCATTGATTTTTCCTTGATAGTGATTTACCTAAAAACCACAATTATTGCCAACATACTGTTCTTCCTAATTGGGTTGGCTTAAAAGAGCCATTCTTCTGCTTCTTCTCGGGTCACAATTTTTGACGTAGAGACATTCTACGTCTACACTTTCATCATTCACTCTCCCGTACACTCTTGTATAGAACTACAGATGCATCATTTTAATGCACTTAACGTTATTTCCCTTTTTTGTCTATCTATCCACCCGTACAAATTTATTCATAAACACTTTTAATCACTATGAAGACCTTCAGTTTATATTATGAATTTTTTTAATTAGCTTTACATTTAAAAATAAATAAATTAAACTTACTCTTTCTTCAACAATAAGTATAAAATAAAGTATTTTACTTATTAGCCTTATTAGGGATCATATTCACGAAACACCATAGCAAACACCTGGGACCCCATAACAGCACCTAGCAACCAGCTGAGTTTCCGTAGTAACCAACTAACTACAAACTTGCAACCAACTGGGGCCATATTGAAATATCCTAGAACCACCCTAGCAATCACCTGGGACCCCCCATCTAACAACATTACCAACCAAGAACACTGTAGCAACCAGCTGGGATAGCATAGCAAGCACTTAGCAACACTATATTAACCAAAATGGTTAGCAAAGCAATGACCTAGCAGTACCCTAGCCAGCTAGATTAGCCTAGCAACCACCTGGCAAAACATTAGCAACAAACTAGTTTTGCATAGCAACCACCTAGCAACAATAGCAACCAACTGGGTTAGCCTATGAACCACCTAGCAAGACTTTAGCAACCACATGGAATATCATAGCAGTGTTTTAAGCATTCATAACCTTTAAACACGTTTCAGAATTTGTACCATTTTACCCTTTACATATTAGAAACTTTTAGCCTTTTAACCTTTAATGCTTAACTGTTAAATATTTTAAGATTTTAAAATCAGTGACAGCAAAACAGTGTAATATCATTTCTCTTTTAGTGTGTTTATTAAGCTGTCAAGCTAACATCAAAGTTCGTTCTAGTGAAACTTTAAATCTAAGAAAAGAACAAAAGTTTCTATTGGCAAGAAAGGAGAAAATTAATTAATTCAATACTAATTCGAAGAAGGACACTCATTTTTAAATGTGCACAGATGAACTGACTTTCCACACGAAAATAAAAAAACTAATTGAATCCACACTCTCACCTGAGCTGAGGATCGAACCTCAGTTGCTGGCATTTTGCAACCACCATGTTTACCACTGCGCTATTCTACAACACATGTTTTAGCCCTGTTCATTTAAATACTAGAGTTACAATACCTGTACTATGTGAATTGCTAACGCTCATTTTACATAATTCAATCTTGAAATTAGAAACTTTTTAAAATTAAGTTTATCATAAGCAATGAAATTATGTTTTGATGAGAAACATGATACTTTTATGTAAACCATGCGTAATATTTTTTCTTAAATCTAACTGAACACACATTCCATTTTTTTAGTATGCTGTGTTGAGCTACAGTATGTTGTTCCATGCGCCACCTGGTAGATATTGTGTGAAGCACAGCAAATGAATAAGAAGCGTGCCTGCAGGGTGCCACATGATCAAACATGACTTTGCATGAAATTGCATGAAACCACATGAGAAGGCCACATCATGCCGGTTTTAGTTTTTGTTACCACCATTCTCTCATCTACTACAAGCTCCTTTCTTGGATGGCGATGTGCCTGGTAGGCAGCACATCTCATCTAGGAGTGGTCTGGTGTGGAACAACTTATGATCTGTCCCCTTCTTCCTGTCGTTCACCACATCTTTGTCTAGGTTACTCATCTGAATGTTGCAGGAAATAGTTCTGAACCTATCCGTTGTCTTAAATGTGACAATGTAGATATGGTTTTCCCTGCAATAATGTGTTTTAGAGGAACCATTGATGTATAGATGACCAGACCAGTGAATTTGTAGAACTCTTCTACAGTGACATTGAACCATATATACATATTTTTTGCCCTAGTTCAGGTTCTAGTGTCTGCACAGACCCTTTTAACAAGTACAGCTGAAAGAGCTCCACTGGTATACTGGAGTTCTTCAGAAGGCTGGTTTATGGGTGTACTCTTGGCTGTTGACTGATGACCTTGTGGTTGTTTATCAAATGATATGATTTTGAGTATTTCAGAAACTGCTGATTTCCTGGGAATTTCACACTAAACAGTCTCAGTTTCCTCCATAGAAATATGAATAAGGAGGTGTTTTCTTGGTCCTGCTTTCACACGATTTGAGCCATTCTTAATTCAGATATACTGAAGTCAATTTATCCTGCATTGCTCCACCTACTAAAACCCTAGCAATCAATTAACAACCTCGGAACCAGCTGAGTTTCTTTAGCAGCTGACTAGCTACAACCTAGCAACCACCTGGTATCCTATTGAATTCACCTAGAAACACTGTAGTAACCACCTGGCACCTCATCACATCCACCTAGCAACACATTAGCAACCAGCTGAGATAGTGTGGAATCCCCCTGGCAACCAACTTGGTTAGCATAGCAACTACCTAGCAACACCCTAGCAACCAGCTGGGTTAGCTTAACAGTGACCTAGCAACTTTAAACATGTTTCAAAGTTTTTAAATTTTGACCTTTACACATCATAAACTTTTAGCCTTTTCACCTTTACATGCTTAACCTTTTAAATACACTAACAACAAAATGTTGTAATATCGATCATTTTAGCATGTTGTACCACGAAGACCACCAGACATGTCAAACATAGCCTTGAGTTAATCCCGAATGACTTTTTTTTTGTGTACAGGTAACTGGTATGGGCGGTTGTGTACAACCAAACCTGGAGGAGTCTCGATGTGGTGTTCTGTGAGGTCATGCGACCGGGTAAAGCTGAAAATCGGAAAATTCCCCTTGCAACCTGTGCTCTTTGGGCTTCACTATTTAGACTTCCGGTCCCAGCTTCTCCCTCTCGGGAATCAAGCCACAGGACCCACCTCTCTCCATGGTTTCAGGAGATTGAGGTGGTATATTTGATGTGCATCACCTCCATCTGTTCGCCTGACCTCATAGCTGACTTCTTTGACTCTTCATGTGACCTCAATTCTTGCCACTTTGCAAGTAATTTTGAGTAATTTAGTGTAGTAAAATGAGTACCTTACAACTCGGTGCAAATATCTTAGTACCCCTGTCCTACAGTTGGGATTGTCATTCTCAGGCCTGATGCAAATTCTCCTGGGTTAGGTCACTTAAGGTGTGGAGTTTTGCTCTCAGGTCCAGAAATTACTGAATTTCATTTTTGCTGTTAGAAATCTTCCTTGATGACGTCTAAGGCGTCCTACAATAATTCAAATTTGAAAACCTCATGAAGGCTTGTGGGACCTCTCGTACTGCAAACAGAGGTTTGAGCCACTTATCATAATTCCAAGCATCATCGTGAATGAATTTACTAATCATATTTTTAAGCATTTGATTAAACCATTCGACCACCCCTTTGTCTGCAAACCGGTGGCAGGGGACACAGCTGGAGATGTGGAGGGCTGCAGCAGCTTCTGGAGTGCCTGCCAGCTCTCAGCCTGCTCCTGCGTACGGGCTTCGTAACGCCGCTGCTGCTTGTTGTGCAGGTTGAGGAGCACTTGGTGTTAGGTTTGGTAGAGGTGAGAGAATTTACGATCTCGCAGAGTCAGGAGACTTCTGTGGCGGTGTCTGAGTCTTCCCAGATCCTGGGTTTCGGTGCCACTGTAGAACCCTGTTGTGTGAGGATGCGTAGGAAGACTCAGGAGGCAGGCGGAGTTTTAGCCGTGCTCCGGGCTCGCATTTCAGTCCGCACTTTTCAGCTCACTTTTCAAAACTCAACAAAAACTGGATAAATCAACCAAAAAGGGTCCGTCACAGACTCACGGCTTTTGCGCCGCCAAGTTTACGATTCAAGTCCACACTCTGCGACGTGTGTGGGTGTGTGTTTGGCATACCTGGGGGAGCCTGCTACTCTCTCTCGTTATGGCAGTCACTGAAAGCACAAAGAGACACAAATAAGTAGACAGGCAGTACCAAGACACAGGTGTGAATCATCACAAGCTACCTGCCGGTTCAACTCTCCTCTCTGTCCACAGCTAATGATCAACCATGCCCCAGCTGCCACAAATTTAGCAGGCTGTCAAGCCAACATGAAAGTTCATCCATGAACTTTTTCTGTGACCCCAAGCCTTAACCACCTTAGGTTTTTTCTTTTAGTCCAGACTTATAATTTAGGAATAACATCTGAACATCTTATCATATGTCTGTAACATATGTGTAAATTAAAACCAAACGATTGTTCTTTGCACTGACTGAGAGTTTATACTTGACGTGTGAATTTGTGTGCATGTACAGAAGCAGTGGCCATGCAAACGCCGTTGTTTACATACTCGCTTACCTATTTTATGTGCATCTGGAGGATTGAAAGCGACATCCACTATATTTGGCATCTCAGAACCAAAACATACATCCATGTCTGGTTTCCAAGTTGGACCGTAAAATGTTTTGAGATTTCATGCACTGCAGTGAGCTCTGCCAAACACACCACAATGAACTTGTTTCTCTCAAATCAGATATGATTATTGTCTTGAACTTCCTTCCAAATAACCTTGCATTCAAAAATGTTTGCTAATCTAGAAAACCCAGAATGCTGGTACGCAAAACCGTATCTTTTGGTAGGTTTAAAGGATAAATTAGTGTTTTTTTAAAATTCAAACACTAACCATAATAGAAAAGCAGGTTAGTATTAGTACTTAATAACTGTTAAGAATAGCACACAAGTATGCTATTTGTGACAAAAGGCTAGTTTGTTTAGCGGAGTTAGATGAACATGGAAATCTGTCTATTTTTATAGCTGTGCAGTAACTACTCTAGTGCAGTGTGTCAGAATAATGAAAAAGACTAATGTAGCATGTATACTCATAATTTAGATTTGGCTTTTTTGAATGTGTCACTCAGTTGCATTTCAAAATATAAGCACACAGAAGCTGAATAATGTGCTTTTTAGAGTCATACTAATCATAAAACTGCCTTATGGATTACATAGCCACAAAAGAAATATGCTATATAATAAATGGTGAAATGTTATTGTGGTTTTAAAGAGGCTACCGAAGGAGCCTCCTTTTCTTTCACAAGCTTTTTGTAACACATTCATCATGGTAGATATCCATTGCAGATATTCAGAATAGGTTTAACTATAAGTTTTCCTTTGTTTCTATTGTGTTGTGCAGGTGGAAAATCCATGAAGCCTGCATGCTGGCTTTGGGCTCAGTCAAGACCATCATCACAGAGAATTTTAAGAATGGTCGCTTACAGTTTGACATGCATGGCTTTCTTGCCAGTGTGATCCTTGCTGATCTCAATCTAGCAAGTAAATAGAAATCATTCTGAATCCTTATTCGTTGCCAATACAACAGTCTAACCTTGCCTATTGTCTAGTAGAATACCGAGTGATTTTCATGCACATCTCTGCTTTAATCCACATAAATTTTCACAAAATCCCTTTGTAGTATGTCATCGTAGTTAAGTTGCCAAATGTATCTTTCCTCAGCGGCCTCTCCATTTCTGCTGGGCAGGGCTCTATGGGCAGCCAGTCGCTTTACTGCAGCCATGTCCCCAGAGCTTATCCAGCAGTTCCTACAGGCGACAGTAAGCGGCCTGCATGAGACCCAGGCACCATCAGTTCGTATCTCTGCTGTGCGAGCTATTTGGGGGTGAGTATTTCTCCAACATCCCCCCCCCTTTTTTTGCACAATACATATTTGCTATTTCATCTGTTTGATTAGCTGCTACTCATGCAATACTTTTTATAGGATCATCTCTTAGAATTGACTAAGCTAGGAGTTTAAAATATATATACACTTATCAGCCATAGCATTAAAACTACTGACAGGTGAAGTGAATAACATTGATTATCTTGTTACAGTCATACCTGTCAAGGGGTGGGATATATTAGGCAACAAGCAAGCAACAGTCATTTCTCAAAGTTGATGTGTTGGAAGCAGGAAAAATGTGCAAGTGTAAGGATCTGGGCGACTTTGACAAGTGCCAAATTGTAATGGGTAGATGACTGGGTCAGAGCATCTTCAAAATGGCAGATCTTGTGGGGTGTTCCCGGTATGCAGTGTGCAGAGTGCCTATGCAGACCCCTGTCCATCGCTGAAAGCACCTACAATGGGCACGTGACTATCAGAACTGGACCATGGAGCAATGGAAGAAGTTGGCCTGGTCTGATGAATCAAGTTTTGTTTTTTTGTTGTTGTTTTTTTTTTTTTACATCATGTGGATGGCCAGGTGCATGTGTGTCACTTACCTGGGGAAGAGATGGCACCAGGATGCAGTATGGGAAGAAGGCAAGCCGGCGGAGGCAGTGTGATGCACTGGACAGTGTTCTCCTGGTAAACCTTGGCTGCTGGCATTCATGCGGATGTTACATTGGCATGTGTCACCTACGTAAACATTGTCGCAGGCCAATTCAATTCAATTTTATTTGTATAGCGCTTTTAACCATGGTCATTGTCCCAAAGCAGCTTTACAGAAATATATAAACTCAGGATATAGATTTTAAATGTACGAATTTATCCCCAATGAGCAAGCGACGCGACAGCATCCAAACATCCCAGTTCACCACAACACATTATGCCTGTGAGCCTCGAGATCTGCTCCTTTACCTAAGAAAAAAAAAACTATTCACAAAAAGCTTGACTAAACAAATATGTTTTCAGCCTGGACTTAAACACTGAGACTGTGTCTGAGTCCCGAACACTAATTGGAAGGCTGTTCCATAACTGTGGGGCTTTGTAAGAGAAAGCTCTTCCCCCTGCTGTAGCCTTCACTATTCCAGGTACCAACAAATAACCTGTACCTTTTGATCAAAGTAGGCGTGGCGGATCATAAAAGACCAAAATTTCGCTTAGGTACTGTGGCACGAGACCATTTAGAGCTTTATAGGCAAACAGTAGTATTTTTAATCAATGCGAAATTTCACTGGGAGCCAATGCAGTGTGGATAAGATAGGAGTGATGTGGTCATATCTTCTGGTTCTAGTGAGGACCCTTGCTGCTGCATTCTGGAATAACTGGAGTTTGTTTATGCTCCTACTGGAACATCCAGACAGTAAGGCATTACAATAATCCAACCTAGAGGTGACGAAAGCATGGAATATTTTTTCTGCGTCCTGTAGTGACAATATATTTCTTATCTTAGCAACATTTCTGAGGTGAAAGAAGGCTAACCTAGTAATATTATCTACATGGGCGTCAAATGAAAGACTGGAGTCAGTAATCACACCAAGGTCTTTTACTGCTGCACATGATGAAATAGAAAGGCCATCCAGAGTTACTATGTAATCAGAAAACTTACTTCTAGCTGCATGTGGTCCTAGTATAAGTACTTCTGTCTTGTCAGAATTTAGTAAGAGGAAGTTAATCAGCATCCACTGTTTAATGTCCTTTACTCATTCCTCAACTTTATTAAACTGGTGTCTGTCATCTGGCTTTGCTGAAACATACAACTGTGTGTCATCAGCATAACAGTGGAAGCTAATTCCATGTTTACGAATAAATTGACCCAGAGGTAGCATGTATAAAGGAAAAAACAGTGGGCTTAAAACAGAACCTTGAGGAACACCAAACTTTACCTCAGTATGCATTGAGAATTCACCATTTTCATCTACGAACTGAACGATCAGTGTTTTCTAGTCTACCAAGGAGAATAGTTTGATCAGTTGTATCAAAAGCTTCACTAAGGTCAAGCAACACAAGCATGGAGACACAACCCTGATCAGAGGCCAGTAGTAAGTCATTTACCACTTTAAATGTAAAATGTTAAATGTACCACCAAGTACACCCCTTCATGGCAGCAGTATACCCTAATGGCAGCGGCCTCTTTCAGCAGGATAATGCGTCCTGCCACACTGCAAAAATTGTTCAGGAATGGTTTGAGGAACATGACAATGATTCCAAGGTGTTGACTTGGCCTCCCAGATCTCAATCCAATCGAGCATCTGTGGGATGTGCTGGACAGACAAGTCACATCCATGGGGGCCCCACCTCACAACCTCTGCTCCTGACAGCTTGGTGCCAGATACCACAGCTGTTTTGGTGGCACATGGGAGGGGGAGCTACACAATATTAGGCAAGTGATTGATCAGCCATAACATTAAAACCACCTGTTTAATATTGTGTAGGCTCTTGTGCCACCAAAACAGCTTTGACCTGTAGAGGCATGGACTCCACAGGACCTCTGATGGTGTGCTGTGGTATCTGACACCAAGACATTTTGCAGCATATCCTTTAAGTCCTGTAAGTTGTGAGGTGGGACCTCCATGGATCGGACTTGCTTGTCCAGCACATCCCACAGATGCTCGATCGGATTGAGATCTGGAGAGTTTGGAGTCAGCAACTTGAACTCTGTCATGTTCCTCAAACCATTCCGTGCAGTGTGGCAGGATGCATTATTCTGCTGAAAGAGGCCACTGCCATTAAGGAATACCGTTGCCGTGAAGGGGCATACTTGGTCTGCAACATTGTTTAGGTATGTGGTACGTGTCAAAGTAACATCCACATGAATGCCAGGACCCAAGGTTTCCCAGCAGATCATTGCCTAGAGCATCACACTGCCTCCATCGTTTTACCTTCTTCCCATAGTGCATCCTGGTGCCAGCTATTCCCCAGGTCAGCGACACACATGCATCCGGATATGATGCTGAGCACGTGCACTCAACTTCTTTGGTCGACCATGGCGAGGCCTGTTCTGAGTGGAACCTGTCCTGTTAAACCGCTGTATGGTCTTGGCCACCGTGCTGCAGCTCAGTTTCAGGGTGTTGGCAATCTTCTTATAGCCTAGGCCATCTTATGTAGAGCAACAATTCTTTTTTTCAGATCCTCAGAGAGTTCTTTACCATGAGGTGCCATGTTGAACTTCCAGTGACCAGTATGAGAGAGTGTGAGAGCGATAACACCAAACTTAACACACCTGCTCCCCATTCACACCTGAGACCTTGTAACACTAACGAGTCACATGACACCGGGGAGGGAAAATGGCTACTTGGGCCCAATTTGGACATTTTCACTTAGGGGTGTACTCACTTTTGTTGCCAGCGGTTTAGACATTAATGGCTGTGTGTTGAGTTATTTTCAGGGGACAGCAAATTTACACTGTTATACAAGCTGTACACTCACTACTTTACATTGTAAAGTGTCATTTCTTCAGTGTTGTCCCATGAAAAGATATAATAAAATATTTACAAAAATGTGAGGGGTGTACTCACTTTTGTGAGATACTGTGTGTGTGTGTGTGTGTGTGTGTGTGTGTGTGTGTGTGTGTGTGTGTGTGTGTGTGTGTGTGTGTATATATATATATATATATGTATGTATGTATGTATGTGTGTGTATGCACAGTACTGTGTGAAAAAATGCTGTAAAGTAAGAATGCTTTCAAAAATAGACATGTTAATAGTTTATATTTATCAATTAACAAAATGCAAAGTGAGTGAACAGAAGACAAATCTACATTTATATATATATATAATTGTTTGTTTTTTGTTTTTTTGCCACAGGTATTGTGATCAGCTGAAGCTGTCAGACAGCACTCAAGTTTTGCAGCCCTACCTGCCAAGTATTTTGGAAGGATTAGTGCAATTGGCTACTCAGTTCAGCTCGGAGGTCCTTACCTTGGTGATGGAAACTCTTTGCATTGTATGCACAGTGGACCCAGCTTTTACCACTAGTGCTGAGAACAAGATCTGCCCTCTCACTATCGCCATCTTTCTCAAATACAGCAATGGTAAAGTTAGCCTGCTTTTTGTTTTCCTTCATTTCTTTTGGGGTTCCACAAGGCACTTGTCTTTTTAAAATTTTTTATAATTTTTCATTGTATTAATATATATATTTTTTTCTTTCTCATTATTTTGTTAGATCCTGTTGTGGCCTCCTTGGCCCAGGATATTTTTAAGGAGCTGGCTCAGATTGAGCCCTGCCAGGGCCCAATGCAGATGCGCCTCATCCCCACACTTGTCAGCATCATGCAGGCACCACCTGATAAGATTCCCTCAGGCCTTTGTGCTGTATGGAACAATTTTTTGTCTTCTGTTTATTTTGCTGAATTTTCACAATGCTGTTTGATTAATCACTCATTACTGCTTGAACAGACAGCAATTGATATCCTGACCACAGTCGTTCGGAACACTAAGCCACCTCTGTCTGAGATGCTTGTGTGCCAGGCTTTTCCTGCTGTGGCCCAGTGCACCCTTAATGCTGATGACAATGCAACAATGCAGGTAAATGGATGCATTAATAAACTATTCTAAAAAGGATAACAAGACAGGTGATGGTAGCCGTTGTAATAATAATTCATTAATAATTACAATAATTATTATTAAATAGCTCCAGCAGCCTATATCCACATTGCCCCCCAAAACAGTGTTTTTACATTTTCTTGTTTGGACTTCATTTGAAAACGAAAGTACATCCTCCTTCAGTTCTGCTTTTATTTATCAGGGCATTAATAACAATTGTGTGGACCTCACCAACTTCTATAAACAAACAAATAACCTCAAATGGCAACAATGAAACACAATAGATTTCAGTATGTAGTCATTTTTTCCCAAAAAGTAAACCAACGTTCAGAAACCAGGTGGGAAAAGTAAGTACACCTTTCCTACTTCCCCAATCATTAAGATATTAATAAGAAGCCAGGTTTTACCAATTAAAAGCACAAGGTTAGTTGAAGTGTGTATTATCAAGAAGTGTGACTACCTCTATAGAAGCAGAACTTTTGGCAGATTGGTGTTCTGGAGAACTTGGGTGTGTGTGTTGACATAATGCCAAGAAGGAAGGACATCAGCCATGACCTAAGAGAAACAGTTGTTTCTGGTCATCAATCTGGGAAGGGTTATAAAGCGATCTCCAGGCTATTTGAAATTCACCATTCTACAGTGAGAAGGATTGTTTACAAATGGAGAGCCCTCAAGAATGAGTGTATCAGCAAATTCAGTCCAATGTTTGACCATTTAATGCTCAGAGAAAACCCAAGAGCTACGTCATGTGACCTACAGGCCTCTGTAAGCACATTAAATGTTTATGTTCTTGACTTCACAATCAGAAAAAGACTGAACAAGTATGGCTTTCATGAAAGGGTGGCTAGAAAAAGCCCCAACTCTCCAAAAAGAATATGGCAGCATGACTTGAGGTTTGCAAAATTTGAACAGACCACATAAGAACAATATTGTTTGGGCTGATGAGACCAATATGAAGTTTGGTTAGATATTTAGTGAAAACCAAACAAAGCACATCACCACAAACACTTCATCCCAACTCTCAAGCATAGTGATGGAGGGGTTATGATTTGGGCTTGTTTTTACCACAGGACCTGGGAACCTTACTGTCATTTAGATAGCAATGATCTCCACTTTATACCAAAATATTCTAGAGACAACTTTGAGCCCATATATCCAGCAGCTTAAGCTGGGCCGAAGTTGGGTCATGCAACAGGACAGTGATCCAGTGCACACTAGCAAATCAACATCTGAATGGTTAAAGAACAAAAAAAATCCAGGTGTTGTAATGGCTAAGTCAAAGACCAGACCTCAAACACACTGAGATGTTGTGGCATGATCTTAAGAGAGCTGTGCATAAACCAGTGTTCTGAAACAGCAGTGAACTGAAGCAATGTTGTAACGAAGAGTGGGCCAAAATTTCACCAAATCAATGTGAGAGACTAAAACTTGTACTGAAAATGGCCCTAATAAATAAAAACATAGAATTGATTCTTTTCCCATGAATGAAAAATGTGTTTTGAATGGGTTTTACACAACACACAATGGCAAAGCCTACTATTTTTGGCAGGAAGACAAAAAAAACTTCTTAAAATGAAACAAAATATTAAAAATCTACTGTTGAACCCATGAGCCGTATTAAGGCATACATTAGTTGCCTTCCTAGCCCTCATTATATATACTACCTGGCCCCATAAAATGATAGATTTACATTTTAAAGGGCATGGTTTTTACTAATCACTTTTATTGTAATTATTGTCTGTGTTCTAAATTAAAATGGTCTTGTAGACCATAACTGAATGTAAAACTCTGTTATTCCACTAGGGGCAAAATAAAATGAACTAAGCTACTGATAAAATGTTCTAATGATAGCTAATTTTTCATTAGGAAGCTAAAATTCTGATACAATCCTAATTTTAAAAATGTGATTACTTATGATTGTTGGTGCCAGACTTGTGATAAACTACTATTAACTCAGCTGCTTGAAAGCGAAGCTACAAAGCTGTAACAAAAAAAAACATTTTTTAAATGTGATACTGGTGTATCCACCTTTTTCCTGAGCACAGAAGTCTCGCCTGGCTCATAACAGAAGCCTGTTTTACATTTCCAGTCTCCGGTATTTATAGTCAAATTAACGTATGTTCCTAGCTGATAATGTGACGTTAAACTTTTGAAAATGGCTTAAAAATGCATATGGCTCCAAAGTGCTGACACTTTTCACTGCAGAATTGTCTTTTGACCTGTCAAAATTTAATGACTGGGTAGAAGACATGAAGCTATGGCCCGAGGTTAGCTAAATTGATTTCATTAACTACTTCGTTTTCTCTAAAGGCGTTGATGGCAAAGAACTCCGAAATTACAAAAGCACAGAAGCATTGGTTTCTCGTGGGAAAAGGTGTCGAAAAAGTCTTGTTGTCCTGTTTTTTTTTTTTTGTTTTTTTTTTTATAATGAGCTCTCATGACCTTTTAAGATGTAACCTCTAGTGTTAGCATTGTTAGCTGCACAAGAGTTGCATGGCATTACATGCCTTTCTTAGAAGTTTGGTTCATCAAAATTGTCTGGCTCTCTAATTGATAAATATGTATTTATTTGATTTGTTACATGAAGAAACAATTCAAACAATTGAATGCTTTATACATAATGTGTTTACGTACATGTGCGTGTATGAGCAACACTGCTGATTGCGCATCCAGCTTTATCCCCTTCACTACTCAAGAAGATTCCTTAGAAGAAGCCAGTCACCTTAAGAGTCTGTTGTTGAGCTGATGTTGGAGTGGGAGGTGTGCTGAAAGTTAGTCAAGCTCACCCCATTACAGGTGGAGTTGTCTCTGACATGGCAGAACGAACAGAGCCAGGTGCTCAGGAGCAGGGAAACTGTACTGTAGTTGCATTAGAAGGCTGACAAAAATAATGTGTGTATTTTTTAGCCTGAGAACTAGGCATTTGAGACCATTTCATATGAAAACTAGGGTAACGTATTATTATAATAATGAGATAGGGGAGAAGTGAGCATTTGTGAGCAGCAGTATGGTTTCATGCCAAGAAAGAGCACTACAGATGCAATATTTGCTTTGAGAATGTTGATGGAGAAGTACAGAGAGGGTCAGAAAGAGCTGCATTGTGTCTTTGTAGATTTAGAGAAAGCGTATGACAGGGTGCCAAGAGAGGAGCTGTGGTATTGTATGAGGAGGTCTGGAGTGGCAGAGAAGTATGTTAGAGTGGTGCAGGATATGTATGAGAGCAGTAGGACAGTGGTAAGGTGTGCGGTAGGTGTGACAGAGGAGTTCACGGTGAAGGTGGGACTGCATCAAGGATCGGCTCTGAGCCCCTTCTTGTTTGCGGTGGTGATGGACAGGCTGACAGATGAGGTCAGACAGGAATCTCCATGGACTATGATGTTTGCGGATGACGTTGTGATCTGTAGTGAGAGCAGGGAGCAGGTGGAGGAAAGTCTAGAGATCTGGAGGTTTGCTCTGGAGAGAAGAGGAATGAAGGTTAGTCGCAGCAAGACAGAATACATGTGTGTGAATGAGAGGGATCCAAGTGGAACAGTGAGGTTACAGGGAGAAGAGATAAAGAAGGTGCAGGATTTTAAGTACTTAGGGTCAACAGTCCAGAGCAACGGGGAGTGTGGAAAAGAGGTGAAGAAGCGTGTGCAGGCAGGTTGGAATGGGTGGAGAAAAGTGTCAGGTCTGTTGTGTGATAAAAGAGTACCAGCAAGAATGAAAGGAAAGGTGTACAGGACAGTAGTGAGACCAGCGATGTTGTATGGTTTGGAGACAGTTGCACTGAGGAAAAGACAGGAGGAAGAGTTAGAGGTAGCAGAGCTGAAGATGTTGAGGTTCTCTTTGGGCGTGACGAGGATGGATAGGATCAGGAATGAGTACATCAGGGGGACAGCCCATGTGAGATGTTTTGGAGAACAAAGTTAGAGAGGCCAGGTTGAGATGGTTTGGACATGTTCAGAGGAGGGAGAGTGAATATATCGGTAAAAGGATGCTGAGGTTAGAGCTGCCAGGCAGGAGGCCGAGAGGAAGACCAAAGAGGAGGTTTATGGATGTAGTGAAGGAGGACATGAAGGTAGTCGGTCTGTGAGAAGAGGATGCAGGGGATAGGGCTAGATGGAGGCAGATGATTCGCTGTGGCGACCCCTGAAGGGAACAGCCGAAAGGAAAAGAAGAAGATAATGCTGTAGAAATGCCATGCCATTTTCACAGGCCCATTATTAAAAAATCCTACAGTATACTACTGAATATTTCTACAATACATTACTAATTTTCATATAAACCTGTCCGATTTCTGGGATGTTTTTGAGAATGAAGAGACAATGGTGTAGGAAAAAGTTTTTGTCATTTTAGTATGCCTCATGGTGCGATCATAAGACCTGAACACCTCTACCTCTCTCTCTCTCTCTCTCTCTCTCTCTCTCTTTATATATATATATATATATATATATATATATATATATACACACACACACACACACTGTGGGTATAGAAAAGAATGACCCCCCTTTAAAATAATCATATTTTGTTGCTTTTCAGCCTGAAATGAAGACAGACACAGTTTTTGTTTTATCCAGCTGTATTTACTCAGTGCAACTTATAACATCCAAGTTATAAAGTTGTGGACAGACACAAGTCAGGAGATGGATACAAAAAAAATTCAAAGGCTTTATCAATGCCTATCAATGTGCAAAACCCAGGGCTCAAAACATTAATTTGACCTTCAGACCTATTACTTGTTTAAACAATCAGTCTAACAGGGCACACCTGGGCAACAAGAAACACCGGTCAGTCATGTGTTCCAATATTTTTGATCACTTGGTAAATAGGTGGGTTCAAATAAAAGGTGCCATGTTCTAAGTTATTTAACACATCTAGATGTAAATATTGAAAAATGAAAGCTGAAATTCTGATCTATTGTCTCATTCATCCTTTGAGCAAATGTGTTCACTGTATAGCAAAACAAAAGAATTGGCCTTGCCTGTATGTAACTGTGGTTCTGTGAACACAGGATAACTGCCAGGGTTTCCATTGTAGTGGAACCAGCATAAATCCTGTGGGAACTTAGCAAGAAGGCTTTAGGGACAGATGGCTGTTGTCAAGGATATTGAATAGGAAAATTGTCATACGGTCATCAAATGTCTTTGTGGTAAGGACTTGACATGTGCACGCGTGCATACAAAATCATATCTTCGTGCTAAACATTGCCCTGGAGGTTACCTATCTTACATATGTAACTAGTGTTTTGCTAGTTTAGCAAGATTCTTCTACAAAGAAGAGGGTTTTTTGTTTGTTTGTTTTTTTAACTGGCAGCTGACTTGTGCTAGTTCAAGAGGAATTGCAGGCCAATGCTTAAAAGGTACTCCTTGTGCACAAGTGTGTAGTCCATGCAGCGTCACTTCTACAGCTATTGTAGTGGCTGACTACAAAAGTGTACTTGTTCTTGCCATTTATCATCAAGATTAAAACTTTCATTTTGGAACCGTTGATCAGGATCAGCACATTGCTTTATTCGTCAAGCACAAGCGTAGACAAGAAATGTGACTCAGTTGTTGTTGAGCAACAATTCTGTGGGTGATGATGCTTTGTTGATAAGAGAGGTCAGAGGAAAATGGCCAGACTGGTAGGTTTTTGTGATGTAAAAAAAAAATTAAACCAAGATAAATCCTGTCAGAACCTTTTCTGATTACACTATAAAATTTTAATTTTATAATGAAATCAGAAATTAATTAAAGTGAAAAACAATAAAAATCATTTTAGGGGGAAAAATGAAAACTAAAAATGTACAGTAACCTGGTTGCATGTGTGCATACCCCAAACTAATACTCAGTTTAAGCACCTTTAGGTTTTATCACAGCATTCAATCTTTTTGGGTAAGAGTCTTTCAGTTTGCCATTCTTCCTTGCAAAAGCATTCTAACTCTGTCAAACTGGCTGGGCATCTCCTGTGCACACCCTTCTTCAGGTCACCCCACATATTTTTGATTGGATTTAGGTCTGAACTTGAGCTTGTTTTGTTGAAGCCATTCCTTTGCTGATCTGGAGGTTTGCTTTGGGTCGTTGTCATGCTGAAAGTGTTTTAGCAGAAGCCTTAAGGTTTTGCGCCAAATTGACTGGTATTTGGAGCTATTCATTATTCCCTCCACCCTGATTAGAGCTCTAGTTCCAGCTGAAGAAAACAGCCCCAAATTATAATTCTGCCACCACCATGTTTCCCCATGGGGATGGTGTTCTTTTGGTGATGTGCTGTGTTTTTTTGTGCCAAACATATCTTTTAGTATTATGGCCAAAAAGTTCAACTTTGGTCTCATCAGACCATAACACATGATTCCACATGGTTTTGGGAGATTGGATGTATTATTTATTTATTTAGTTAGTTAGTTAAAAAAATGCTTTCCTCTTGCCACCCTACCCCATAGCCCAGATATATGAAGAATTCAGGAGATTGTCACATGTAGGGAGCAACCAGTACTTGCTGCACATTGCTGCAATTCTTTTAATGCTGCTGTAGGCCTTTTGGCAGCTTCCCTGACCAGTTTTCTCCTGATCTTCTCATCAAATTTAGAGGGACGTCATGTTATTAGTAGTGTCACTGTCGTGCCATATTTTCTCCACTTGTTGATTATTGTCTTTACAGTGTTCCATGGAATATCCAATGCCTTGGAATTTTTTTTGTAACCCTCTGCTGATTGATATTTTTCAACAATGAGATCTCATACCTGCTTTGTAAGGTCTTTGTGGTAAGGTCTTTTCCAGCTGGATGTTACCAAGATGATGTCTGGAGAATCCTATAGGAACAGCTATTCTTCATTTGGGGGTAATCAGCTACTTTAATTGATGGCAGGTGTATACTAATTAGTATTTAACCTGAGTTTGAATGTGATTGGTTGATTCTGAAAACTGCAATTATAAAAGGGTGTGCACACTTTATGCAAGCTGGGTATTGTACATTTTTTTTTCATTTTTTCCATAAAATGATTATTATTTTCACTTTAATTAATCAATGAATCTGAAGAAACTGCATGCAGAGTCATCACCATCTCTGATGAGACTGATGACCGTTGTGTTTGCGGTTTGTTTTACCCGGAAGTGTGAAATTGGCTAATTGTCTGTTGTGTTCATAAAATACCTCCCACCTAACGGTTTGTGAAAAGTTACTAGTTATTAGTTATAAGGGAAAGGATTTAGGTATTTGTTAGGTTTTAATAATATAGAATCTCCGGGTTGCATTTCTTAAGAAGAGAGAAAGTGAGAGTACACGAAAGACTGCGCCCAAGAAAGAATGTAAATGCGCGCAAATGATATTCAAGGAGACAGAGGAATACACAAATGGTGAGGGGTTTTATCTGTCTGTACCTGAGTCAACAGAGGAACAGAGAGAAAAGGTGCCAACACAGGAACCAGGAAATATAGAAGGGGGGGGAGGGGGTGTTCACAGAGAGTAAAAGAGGAGAAAGTGTTAACAAGGGGACAGAGAGAGAAAGGATTAATATTAAACAGAGTGTTCACATTAAATTTATCCTAAATTTATGTATGATTTGAATATTTGAGTGTTTTAAACGTATTTAAATTTAATGAATGCGTGTCTGCAGATGAGTGTAACACTTCCCAGGTTCGGGTAGTGAATGAGGAAGCTGGAGGCAGGCTTGGAACAACTCAGAAGGCGCTTTATTATCTTTTACTTTCGCTTTCCAGCAATTTTATTTTTTGCGCGCACACGGCTCTGTGCTGGCGCTGGCGCTCTCTCTCTCTCTCTCTCTCTCTCTCTCTCTCTCTCTCTCTCTCTCTCTCACTCACTCACTCAATTTTACGAGAGGCAACTGAAAGCACAAAGAGACACAAATAAATCAACTTTCACTAATTACACACAGGTGAGAATCATCACGCGTTACCTGGCGGTTCGACCTGCCTCGACGCACGACCACGCTCCCGCTGCCGCAATGACTTTTTATGATTACTTTAAAATTTTAAAAAAAACCTTTTTGTTTGTATCAATTTTTAAATTGTTAAAATTAAAAAGTTTAAAACAACGTTGCTAGTTTCTGTTTTAGTGAGGTGGCTAGTAGGGAAAAAAAATTGGGGCTGAGGCCAGATTCTTCTCCATCAAAAAACTTTTAAAAACGTACTTCTAAATAGACTGTTTCCATGCATTTTTCTTGCATGTGAGGGCTAATTGCTTAGAAAATGAGAAAATTGGACAAAAAGTTGGATTTATCATAAAACTTGCCTCGGGTGTTATCACTGTTTGCAGGACTACCAGACCAATAAAATATAAACCTTTTTGGCTAACACAAGACTAGGCTAGTTTGGTGATGCTAACCAAGGGGATAAGCTATCACTGTATGGGTTTAGCGCTGGCTGCAGTGCCATGCAAAGTACGTTAACTGTCCTTCTGCTCTGCTCATATCATGTTCATGTAACTTGGACCTCATATAGACATTTACACACCTTCCTGCTCAGCATGAGAGGATGTTATTGTTTCAGTTTCAACCCCTTCACTGATTTAAAAAAAAAAAGATCGGCGTATATCCATTTTCTCCTCACGCTAACTGACTGTGAGCTAGTGTTTGGCAGGATTGAGATCCGTCAGCCAATAAAACACAAGTATTTCCACGTATTTTCCTGTACACCCTGCCTGACTGGTCCTGCCTGTATGCACTAAAGATAAAATACAACTCTCCATTCTCAGAAGACACAAAATTACAACACTTCCCTCTTCTTTTACTGATGTTCAGTTATGTAGTGACAAAGCGCTCCAAGTAGAGAATTATTTGGGGCTTACAAAAAAATCTTCGGGGGTACAGCCGCAAAAGCCTAGACCAGGCTATGCCCCTGGTTGTTGCATGCCTTATGTTGGTGTTTTATCACCTTTCAGTTTAGCTGCTTCGGCAGGGTGAAGAGTGCGAAGGTGTGTAAATAACTTCAGTGTGCTGCCTCCTTTTGCTGAAACTTTTTTTGGGGCAATTTCTGCATATGGCTTCATCTGTGTTTTCAGGTTCTCAATGTTCGTTGGGTGTAAAGCTGAAGTGTTGCCACACGGGAGATGTCACTCCTCTTTTACGAATCAAGCATTCGGTCATTTCAATAATGGTCTCTGTTTTGTCTTCTAAATGCGGCTAGATAGATAGCTTTGCAGCGTTCTGCTTAATATTTGACACACATTTTTGCTGCCCCTCTGACTTTGCACAGTTCTTCCTGTCAGTTAAACGTAACGTCTTGTCAGTGCACGTGCTATGCTGCCTGTGTAGTTTTGATGTATCAGTAAATAACTTTCAATGCATTAATTTAATTTAATTTATCATGAGTCACAAACTCTTCATTAGGTAACTACATTATTTAAGGCTGGTCTATTTGTTAGAATATTTATATAGGAACCGTTGTTATTAAGTAAGTTTCATTCATAATGTTTTCCCCTTTAAACCGGTATAAAATTTCATACCTGTATCGTCCCTCATAACCGGTATAACCATTAGGACTGTATGCCATGGCAAGCCATACTAGGTAATTATAACACTGTTATCTGTCAATTTGTATACTTGACACTTTCATTTATACTTTCACAACTTTACGCAGCTTTCATTTATATTTATTTATTTATATTAATTTTTCTTCCTTCATATTCTTAGTATCATGCCACTGTAACTGTTTCATTTCCCCATGACGGATTAATAAAAGTGTTTTTTTTTGTTTGTTTGTTTTTTTTTTTACTGGGGGTTGGGTCGTCCTCCCAGTTTTCTTTAATGACGTTCAATACACCCAGGGGCATCCGCTAGTTTAGTAACTCAAACAGAGAAACCTAGTGAAGGCCTGGGGCACCTCCCAGACTGCAAATAATCGGGCTTCCAAACATTTATCACAATTTTGGCTGTCCAAAATTAGTAATCATGTTCTTAAGCATTTTATTTAAAGCCCTCCACTAACCTGTCAGTTTGGTTATGATCTAGGGTTTTATTCGGGCTGTGAACACAAGGCCCCCTGTACTAGAGGACTTCAAGAAGGTGTGATAAGGACTATTGATCCTTTTGGTCATAACAGTTAGCTTTGTTATGCACATGTTTGTCACATAGCAGAATATAAGATTATATTCTGTAAACACAGTTTCTTAAACCCTTATGTTCTTGTTGAAATCACCACATTGTTCACCATGAGATGAGAATACAATGATACCAGACATGCCCTAAAGAATATTTTGGTTGAAAATAAATGCAGATGACCAGATTTAATTCACATGGTCTATCTGACCCACATTCTTGATTGTGGTGTTCTGACCAGTCCACTTTCAAATGATGGAATGATTGCCAACATTACATGATGGTAAAATCCGTCCATTCATTTTCTGTACCGCTTATTCTACACAGGGTCACCTGGAGCCTATACCAGGGGACTTGGGGCACAAAGGCCTGGACGGGGTACCAACCCATCGCAGGGCACAATCGCACACACCCATTCACACACTATGGATAATTTAAAGATGCCAATCAGCCTTTGGACTGGGGGAGGAAACCCCCAAAGCACGGGGAGAACATGCAAACTCTGCACACACAGAGTGGAGGCGAGAATCAAACCCCCAACCCTGGAGGTGTAAGGCAAATGTGCTAACCAATAAGCAACTGTGCCCCTCTTGATGGCAAAATCATATCCTTAAAATGATACTGGTGTTTAAGGAATATCAGTCTGTCTATCCTCCACAACTATTCTTGGTCTATGTTTTGTTTGAGATGTGCAAACGGATATAAGCAAAATGTGAAACGGTTTACTAGTAAATTGTTCTAGTAAAACTGATTGCACTTTGTACAACCTCGTGGTGGTAACATCTTCTGTGATGTAAGGTGCTCCTGTTAAACTTGTATCATCATGTAGTACAGAAAAAACAGCTATCTTCATGAAAGGCCTGAAAATAGGAGAAAAGTTTTATATTATCTGAAGCCTATTCCTGACATTGCCATTAACTCTTCTAGAATGGCGGTGAGTGTTTGCGGGCTTATGTCTCAGTGGCTCTGGAGCAGGTGGGTCAGTGGCAGGATGAGCAGGGCCACAGCGGCTTGTGGTACGTCATGCAGGTGGTTAGTCAACTTCTGGACCCACGCACGTCTGAGTTCACTGCCACCTTTGTTGGTCGCCTGGTTTCTACATTGATTGCTCGTGCTGGCACACAGCTGGGGGAACAGCTGGACCAAATGTTGCGTGCTATCCTTAGTAAAATGCAGCAAGCTGAGACTCTCAGTGTCATGCAGGTAAGTGCAAATGAAGTACTTGTAGCCAAACTCTCTTTAATGATTCATGAATTTTAACTTTGGTTAAAAAATTTTAACTTTACTTTTAGTTCCCTTCACAATTACACTACAAATGAAAAATGAAAGAAAAAACTGTATTAGGGCTGGAATGATAAACAATTTAAAAATTGTTTAAATCGGAACAAAACTATCTGCAAATATACTTTTTTTTATCATTTAGGACCACTGGGACATACAGTTCAATGTCTAGGACAGTTTTAGTTTGCTCCAGGGGGATCCACAAAGCCCTAATCACTATGAATAAATGTTTGACTAATGCAGCACACAGCTTTTTTTTAATTAGCCTAAGTAACACACTGTTGGTCTGTTTCATCTTCCCTCTGCAGTCTCTGATCATGGTGTTTGCCCACCTGGTCCACTCACAACTAGAGCCTCTCTTGGAGTTTCTGTCCAGTCTGCCAGGGCCAACAGGAAAACCTGCTCTAGAGTTTGTTATGATGGAATGGATGAGCCGCCAGCATCTTTTCTATGGGCAGTACGAAGGCAAAGTCAGGTTTGGGCTTGCTACTTTTCCTGTCATCCATATATCAGGATAATAAATGAGAGACTGATTCAACATTCGGTGACCATATTTTTTCTGCTTGTAGTGCTATAGCTTTGTGCAAACTCCTTCAGCATGGCATTAACTCCAATGACAAGCGCCTGCAAGATATTGTAGTCAAAGGGGAGGAAATCTTTAATCCTGATGAAGGCATTCGTACTCGATCTAAATCTGCAAAAAGTGAGTATACATATTTTTGTTAAAAATGTGGTTTTAATGTGAATTCGAAAGTCTGATAATTCTCTGTGTAACACTCTTTAGATCCAGAGCGGTGGACTAACATTCCCTTGCTAGTGAAGGTTTTTAAACTTATTGTCAATGAGCTGTCATCTGTTGTGGAGGCGAACGCACATCGAGCAAACCCTGCAGACTGGAGTCTTGGTAACTTAAAATGTTTTTTTGTTTTTTTTTTAATATATATATTTAAAGCTACAGGATGTTACAGGATTCTTGTAACATGGGTTGTGCTGTGCTCCACTGCACACATTAGTCTTATGGCTCCATAAGATGACCAATGGTGTCAGGGCTCCAGACTTGCACACTCGTCAACCCAGGATGGTAAAAATAGGGTACTGGATTATGTAAAACCTGTTTTGGGACACTCTCTGGATGCTACTTGTAAACTGTGGTGGGTGGATTGCCATGACACTCAGTTCCGGAGATTTAAATATATATATATATATATATATATATATATGTGTGTGTGTGTGTGTGTATGTATGTATATGTGTATGTATGTGTATGTGTATATATATATATATATATATATATATATATATATATATATGTGTGTGTGTGTGTGTGTGTATGTACATGTGTGTGTGTATATATATGTGTATGTGTGTGTATATATATATATATATATATATATATATATATATATATATATATATATATATATATATATATATATATATACACACACATATATACACACATTATATATATATGTATATATATGTATATATGTGTATATATACAGGTGCATCTCAATAAATTAGAATGTCGTGGAAAAGTTCGTTTATTTCAGTAATTCAACTCAAATTGTGAAACTCGTGTATTAAATAAATTCAATGCCACAGACTGAAGTAGTTTAAGTCTTTGGTTCTTTTAATTGTGATGATTTTGGCTCACATTTAACAAAAACCCACCAATTCACTATCTCAACAAAATAGAATATGGTGACATGCCAATCAGCTAATCAACTCAAAACACCTGCAAAGGTTTCCTGAGCCTTCAAAATGGTCTCTCAGTTTGGTTCACTAGGTAAGCCACAAACATTCATTGCCAAAGAAGCTGGCTGTTCACAGAGTGCTGTATCCAAGCATGTTAACATAAAGTTGAGTGGAAGGAAAAATTGTGGAAGAAAAAGATGCACAACCAACCGAGAGAACCGCAGCCTTATGAGGATTGTCAAGCAAAATCGATTCAAGAATTTGAGTGAACTTCACAAGGAATGGACTGAGGCTGGGGTCAAGGCATCAAGAGCCACCACACACAGACGTGCCAAGGAATTTGGCTACAGTTGTCATATTCCTCTTGTTAAGCCACTCCTGAACCACAGACAACGTCAGAGGAGTCTTACCTGGGCTAAGGAGAAGAAGAACTGGACTGTTGACCAGTGGTCCAATATCCTCTTTTCAGATGGGAGCAAGTTTTGTATTTCATTTGGAAACCAAGGTCCTGGAGTCTGGAGGAAGGGTGGAGAAGCTCATAGCCCAAGTTGCTTGAAGTCCAGTGTTCAGTTTCCACAGTCTGTGATGATTTGGGGTGCAATGTCATCTGCTGGTGTTGGTCCATTGTGTTTTTTGAAAACCAAAGTCACTGCACCCGTTTACCAAGAAATTTTGGAGCATTCATGCTTCCTTCAGCTGACCAGCATTTTGAAGATGCTGATTTCATTTTCCAGCAGGATTTGGCACCTGCCCACTCTGCCAAAAGCACCAAAAGTTGGTTAAATGACCATGGTGTTGGTGTGCTTGACTGGCCAGCAAACTCACCAGACCTGAACCCCATAGAGAATCTATGGGGTATTGTCAAGAGGAAAATGAGAAACAAGAGACCAAAAAATGCAGATGAGCTGAAGGCCACTGTCAAAGAAACCTGGGCTTCCATACCACCTCAGCAGTGCCACAAACTGATCACCTCCATGCCACGCCAAATTGAGGCAGCAATTAAAGCAAAAGGAGCCCCTACCAAGTATTGAGTACATGTACAGTAAATGAACATACTTTCCAGAAGGCCAACAATTCACTAAAAATGTTTTTTTTATTGGTCTTATGAAGTATTCTAATTAGTTGAGATAGTGAATTGGTGGGTTTTTGTTAAATGTGAGCCAAAATCATCACAATTAAAAGAACCAAAGACTTAAACTACTTCAGTCTGTGTGCATTGAATTTATTTAATACACGAGTTTCACAATTTGAGTTGAATTACTGAAATAAACGAACTTTTCCACGACATTCTAATTTATTGAGATGCACCTGTATATGTATATATGTGTATATAGAATGCTTCGTTTACATGTTAAAATCACAAAAATTTTCTTCTGGGGGAGGATGCCCCCACAGGGGAAAAATACTAATAAAAAAAATTATTATAATATTTAATAATATTAATATAATATTTATATAATATTAATTTAATATTTAATTCGTAAACATGTCACTTTTTCACCTGTTGTGAGTTTGCAGGTCTGATGGTCATTTTAAAAAAAGGAATAAAAAAACATTATCATTTGAGTGTGTGTGTGTGTGTGTGTGTGTGTGTGTGTGTGTGTGTGTGTGTGTGTAAAAAACCACGTACTTGCTAAAATGGAGTGGCTTTACTGCAGCCTAGTATATGTTACCTGTCTTGGATTGAATTTGCTTATTATATTCTAATTTACTTGATATGTGCACCATGTATTATACTGTATGTACAGTGCTGTGAAAAAAGTATTTGCCCCATCCTGATTTCTTCTTTCTGTGTATATCATAGTAAATTGTTTTCGATCTTCAAACGAATACATCATAAATCAAAGGCAACCTGAGTAATCACACAATACAGTATTTATTTATTTATTTATTTATTTTAGTGAAGCAAAAAAAAAAAAAAAGTTATCCAACACCTATCACCCATGTGAAAAACTAATTGCCCCCTTAACCTTAAAATCTGGTTGTGCCACCTTTAGCAGCAATAACTGCAACCAAACACTTCAGATAACTGGAGATCAGTCTTTTACTTACTTCTAGGACTAGGACTTACTCCTATGCTTTGGATCATTGTCTTGCTGCATAATCTAGTTGCGCTTGAGTTTCAACTTACAGAATGAAGACTGGAAATTCTCATTTAGGATTTTCTGGTAGGGAGCAGAATTCATGTTTTCCTCAATTATTGCAAGTTGCCCAGACCTTGAAGCAGCAAAGCATCCCCACACCATCACACTTCCACCACCATGCTTGACCGTAGGTATGATGTTCTTTTTGTGTAATTCTGTGTTTACACCAGATGTAACGGGACCCCTGTCTCCACACAGTTCCACTTTCGAATCATCAGTCCACAGATTATTCTTCCAAAAGTTTTGAGGATCATCAAGGTGTGTTTTGGCAAAATTCAGACGAGTCTTAATGTTCTTCTGGGTTAGCAGTGGTTTTCACCTCACCACTCTTCCATGGATGCCATTTTTGCCCAGTGACTTTCCAATAGTCGAGTCATATACATTGACCTTTATTGATGCAAGAGAGGCCTGTAGATTTGGGGAATTAGTACCTTTTCACATGTACCAGTTGGTATTGGATAACTTTTTTGCTTCAATAAATAACATTATCATTTAAAAACTGTATTTTGTGTTTACTCAGTCTGCCTTTGTTTTATCTTAGATTTTGTTTTAATTGAAACCATTTAGTATTGGATATATATGAAAACAGAAGAAATCAGGATGGGGGCAAATACTTTTTCACAGCACTGTATATAAAATATATAGTGCAAGTTGCATTGTGGTGCTGAAGTTGACTTGGCAAAAAAAGACCATGTTACAAGTGACTTGATATCTATCTATACCAGATGATTTGGCTGACTGTTTGACACAGTTCTAATGAATTGTTGTTGTTTTTTTAATATTATATACAGGTGCATCTCAATAAATTAGAATGTCATGGAAAAGTTTGTTTATTTCAGTAATTCAACTCAAATTGTGAAACTCGTGTATTAAATAAATTCAATGACACAGACTGAAGTAGTTTAAGTCTTTGGTTCTTTTAATTGTGATGATTTTGGCTCACATTTAACAAAAACCCACCAATTCACTATCTCAACAAATTAGAATATGGTGACATGCCAATCAGCTAATCAACTCAAAACACCTGCAAAGGTTTCCTGAGCCTTCAAAATGGTCTCTCAGTTTGGTTCACTAGGTAAGCCACAAACATTCATTGCCAAAGAAGCTGGCTGTTCACAGAGTGCTGTATCCAAGCATGTTAACAGAAAGTTGAGTGGAAGGAAAAAGTGTGGAAGAAAAAGATGCACAACCAACCGAGAGAACCGCAGCCTTATGAGGATTGTCAAGCAAAATCGATTCAAGAATTTGAGTGAACTTCACAAGGAATGGACTGAGGCTGGGGTCAAGGCATCAAGAGCCACCACACACAGACATGTCAAGGAATTTGGCTACAGTTGTCGTATTCCTCTTGTTAAGCCACTCCTGAACCACAGACAACGTCAGAGGCGTCTTACCTGGGCTAAGGAGAAGAAGAACTGGACTGTTGCCCAGTGGTCCAAAGTCCTCTTTTCAGATGAGAGCAAGTTTTGTATTTCATTTGGAAACCAAGGTCCTAGAGTCTGGAGGAAGGGTGGAGAAGCTCATAGCCCAAGTTGCTTGAAGTCCAGTGTTCAGTTTCCACAGTCTGTGATGATTTGGGGTGCAATGTCATCTGCTGGTGTTGGTCCATTGTGTTTTTTGAAAACCAAAGTCACTGCACCCGTTTACCAAGAAATTTTGGAGCACTTCATGCTTCCTTCTGCTGAGCAGCTTTTTGAAGATGCTGATTTCATTTTCCAGCAGGATTTGGCACTTGCCCACACTGCCAAAAGCACCAAAAGTTGGTTAAATGACCATGGTGTTGGTGTGCTTGACTGGCCAGCAAACTCACCACACCTGAACCCCATAGAGAATCTATGGGGTATTGTCAAGAGGAAAATGAGAAACAAGAGACCAAAAAATGCAGATGAGCTGAAGGCCACTGTCAAAGAAACCTGGGCTTCCATACCACCTCAGCAGTGCCACAAACTGATCACCTCCATGCCATGTCGAATTGAGGCAGTAATTAAAGCAAAAGGAGCCCCTACCAAGTATTGAGTACATGTACAGTAAATGAACATACTTTCCAGAAGGCCAACAATTCACTAAAAATGTTTTTTTTATTGGTCTTATGAAGTATTCTAATTTGTTGAGATAGTGAATTGGTGGGTTTTTGTTAAATGTGAGCCAAAATCATCACAATTAAAAGAACCAAAGACTTAAACTACTTCAGTCTGTGTGCATTGAATTTATTTAATACACGAGTTTCACAATTTGAGTTGAATTACTGAAATAAATGAACTTTTCCACGACATTCTAATTTATTGAGATGCACCTGTATATTTATTTATTTCCTGATTCCATAAACTTTTTAAAGCAAAGAAATAATATGCACTGCAGCTTTAAAAAGTAATCCTGGTAAAAATGTAAAAATGGTAATGTCTCTTTCAGATTCAGGAGCAATGTGGGAAAATCAGGAGGAAGAGGAGGAAGATAATGAAGATGATGAATTAGAAGGGCAGCTTCTTTCTGACCTAATATCCTCCAACAAATATGGTGAGCCTAAAGTTATATAATATTTTTAAAATTAATATAATATTTTCTGTTATGTGTTAATATATTTTATCTTGGGGTTATGAATAATTTTACTATGTGTTTTTAAAGAAAATGGCTATTTTAAAAATGTTCTTTTGATTAGAGGAAAAGTAAGCAGTTTCTCCAATTGTGTGAGTAGAATATTTGAATAATTGTGTGTAACGTTTATTTTATACTGTAATTTATAAATGATTGGGACCATAGTTAGAGATTTGAACTCAAGTTGCATATTGATTGATTTGGGACTTCAGCTGAACTGTAGACTTGTGAAAGTAAAGTTTTGTTGGAACTGGAAATGTTGCATATATTGTGATGACAGTTATTTGTTTTTGTTAAGGTGAATTTTATTATATTAATACTTTATACATAATATTTCTGTACATTCATGCAGTTATCTTCAGTTAATATTCACATCAAAGAATGAAGAAAAAGTGTGATCTCAGTGACTTTGATTGTGACATGGATGTTGGTTTGAGTATTTCAGGCTGGTTTGAGTATTTCATAATCTGCTGATTTCCTGGGAATTTCACACACAACAATCTCAGAATGGTGTTTAAAAAAAAAAAAAAAAAAAACATCCTGCAAGCAGAGGGTCTGCGGGCTGATGTTAGCCGCATTTGAGCATTCCGTTTTTGCCCACTCAGCCAACTCTTTATAATGAGTTCTCAGTTTTTCAGCTAAACGTATTGCTATTAGCATTGTTATCATAGGTTACTGGCTGTTACCTATCATTGTATATGTTTCTATGAAGGTGGTTTATCCAAAATTGCCTTGCCTGGCTCTTGGAAGGCACTGATTTGTTGCATCTGGTGATTAATACCCATTACATTTCACTTATACTGAGTAACTTCTCATCTAATCATGTTGCAAAAGTACTCTGCTTGGTACAGTGGTGAGCACTGGAGCCCCATACCTCCAGTGTCCTGGCTGACTGATGTTAGTGTTTTAGCATTTTGCTTTTGCCAACTCTGCCATTCAACTGCTTGGAAGCTATAGCACCAGAAATATGCTAAATCTGTCTCATGCTGGTTTATGAGTATGATAAAATGCCTAGATTGCCCTTTATAATGAGTTTTAGTGAGGTTTCAAATGAACATAATGGCTTGACCTTTTTTTTTTTTTTTTTTTTTTTTTAATTTATTTATTTATTTATTTTTTAATCATGTTCTGCATATTTTCCAGGTTATTTGTACATGTAAGAAATAAGGACCAAGATGAGAGTCTGGGTTCTCTAAAAGTCTTGTAGGGTCTTAAAATGGTTGTTCTTATTATATTCTCAATTTGATAACTATCACCATGGATCCATTTGACACTAATGAAGAATTTATTCATTTTCTATGCATCCCTGTAATGTACTTTTTTTGTCTTTTCAGATGATGACTTTTATGAGGAGGATGATGAAGATGACCCCGATGCTTTAAAAGATCCTATATATCAAGTAGACCTTCAGGTAACTTGCTCGCTATGTCTCTGTACTGCATGAAGCTATATCTTAAATTGTATAAATGGGTTTTTTTCTCTTCCCCAGGCCTACCTTACAGATTTCCTGTCTCAGTTTGCCCAGCAGCCTTGCTACAGCATGTTTTTTGGCCATCTAAATGACTCTGAGAGAAGGGTTTTGCAGTCCATTGGTATTTAGACTGCACCAGTACTCCTCAACTTTAAAAACTGTGCCCTTGTTTACCACTAACTAGTATGTTTGCAAACTTGACTGGAGTGCCATTGGAAAGTTTTTTAACCTGCATTTGTGAACCCTAAAACCAATTGAAGGCTTTGTCTTTTTTTCTCAAAGACAGTGCACTTATTGACGTGTCCTGTCTCCTCATATACCTAAGAGGATGCAGAAGAAATCCATTGAGGATCACCCAGGATGCATACCATGCTAAAGAACAATACAATTAAGACACAAAATGGCACAGTTAACAAGGCACAAATGTAAGTGTACTAAGTGGGGCTTCAGGCATTACAAAAGTATTTGAAGGGGATCAGTTAATTTGTTTGAAAAAGTACTGATATCAACACTGATTAAAATGTATACTGTCATCTGTTCTCTCTCGTATCAATTCATGGAGATTTACAAATCTTTCTGTAAAGGAAGGCATAGATTTTGCCTTTATTTATCAACAACAGATGAACTTGATGTGGGGAATGTTTGGGAAAATTTAGTTGTTTTGTAATGCAAAGATATCATGATCCTCATGGTTATGGCCATGGAATGTGGTGGGTATGAAAGATTCTGCATACCATGTTAATCAACAGCCTTTCCTTGTACTCACTGAAATCTGGGAATATGTTTAAAAATAAACCTATGAATTTTCCAACTACCAGCAGTGCTTTTATTTATTTATTTATTGACTTCTTTTCATTTACTATTGTTTACTGCTCTTTACGGTATTTATTTATTTATTTATTTTATGTAGACATTTCATTATTTTGAAGGCATCTTTGCTCTACAGCATTTATTTGCATGTGCCTAAAACCTCTGCACAGTACTGTATATATACAGTGCCCTCCACTAATATTGGCACCCTCGGTAAATATGAGCAAAGAAGGCTGTGAAAAATTGTCTTTATTGTTTAACCTTTTGATCTTTTGTTCATAAAAATACAATTGCAAACACAACACAGGTCAAAAAAATCAAAAAATATCTTTGTTAAATATAGGTGGGCAACAATTATTGGCAGCCCTATGAATTCATATGAGAAACATATATTTGCAGTATATTCCCATTGATATTTTACATTTTTTAGTATGCCTGGGTGACCGGGAACAGGAAATTGTTCAATCATGACTTCCTGTTTCCCAGGGGTATAAATTTGAGATAGCACATAGGCCAAATTCCCTTAGTCATTCATAACAATGGGTAAGACCAAGGAATATAACTGTGATGTGTGGCAAAATGTTGTTGATCTTTGCAAAATGGGAAGTGGCTATAAGAAAATAGCACAAGCATTGAAAATGCCCATTTCCACCATCAGGGCAATAATTAAGAAGTTCCAATCAAACTGGAATTGGACGTGTGTCTATATTGTCTCAACAAACTGTGAAGAGGATAGTTCGAGTGGCCAAAAAATCTCCAAGGATCACAGCTGGAGAATTGCAGGAGTTAGTTGTGTGTTGGGGTCAGAAAGTCTCCGAAACTACGATCCGAAGTCACCTACATCACCACAAGTTATTTGGAAGGGTTTCAAGAAAAAAGCCTCTACTCTCATCCAAAACCAAACTAAAGCATTTTCAGTTTGCCAGACACTACTGGAACTTCAAATGGGATCGGGTTCTATGGTCAGATGAAACAAAAATAGAGCTTTTTGACAATAAACACCAGAGGTGGTTTTGGCACACAGAGAGGTAGCCATATGGAAAAGTACCTCATGCCCACGGTTAAATATGGTGGTGGCTCTTTAATGTTTTGGGGCTGTTTTTCCTGCCAGAGGACCTGGACATTTTGTTAGGATACATGGCATCATGGACTCTAACAAATATCAACAGATATTAAATGAAAACCTGACTGCCTCTGCCAGAAAGCTTAAAATGCTCCGTGATTGGCTCTTCCAGCAGAACAAAGATCCAAAACATACATCAAAATCAACACAAAAATGGATTACTGACCATAAAATCAAGGTCCTGCCATGGCCATCCCAGTCCCCTGACTTGAAACCCATAGAAAACTTGGGTGAATTGAAGAGGAGAATTGTCCTCGAAATTTGAAGGATCTAGAGAGATGGAGTCCTTCTGTATGGAGGAATGGTCTCAGATCCCTTGCCATGTATTCTCCAACCTCATCAGGCATTATAGGAGAAGACTCAGAGCTGTTATCTTGGCAAAGGGAAGTATTGACTAAAAGGGTGCCAATAATTGTTGCACACCTATATTTAAGCGTTTCTTTTGTTTTGTTGTATGTTTTGTTTGTAATTGTTTGATATCCATGAGAGAAGAGTTTTTTTTGTGACTCTTTTGAACAAAAGATCAAAAGGATAAACAATAAAGACACTTTTTCACAGCCTTCTTACACACACACACACACACACACACACAGTGGGTATAGAAAAGAATCACCCCCCTTTAAAATAATCACATTTGTTGCTTTTCAGCCTGAAATGAAGACAGACACAGTTTTTGTTTTATCCAGCTGTATTTACTCAGTGCAACTTATAACATCCAAGTGCAAGATAACACCAACATGTCAGAAAATTTAAAAAAAAAAAAAACAGAATCACTGAGTTGGAAAGAGGATCACCCCCTACTAAAAATGACTTGTAAACTCAATAAGGTGTAGCTAATCACCTTCTCAATGGCACAAGCCATTTGACTTTCAACTGTGATCAGCCGTGGTCATTTTGATTAGCTCAGCATGAAAAGAGCTTTCCTGGAGCATTCTGTAGTGCAACTGAAGCAAACAATCAACTATGGGTGGCAAAGCAGTGTCAAAAGATCTCTGGGATAAAGCTGTGGACAGGCACAAGTCAGGAGATGGATACAAAAAAATTTCAAAGTCTTTATCAATGTCTAGAAGCACAGTGAAGTCTATTTAATAATACTTTAATAATAATATTAAAACTTATTAATAGAAGTGGAAGGTATTTGGTACAAGACAGACCCTCCCTGGATCAGGACGTCGCTCCAAACTGGATGAAACAGCCAGGAGGAAACTGGTCAGAGAGGCTACCAAGGGGCCTACACTGAAGCAGTTGTAGGAATTTATGACAAAGAGTGGTCATTGTGTGCATGTGACAACAATATCACAAAATTCTCCACAAATGTGGCCTGTATTGGAGAGTTGCAAGAAAAAAGCCACCCACGACTGAGCTTTGCCAAAACGCACCTTGAAGATTCTGAGGCCACATGGAAAAAGGTGTTATGGTCAGATAAATTATTTGGCCTCAACACCAAACAATATGTCTGGTGGAAATCCAATACAGCTCACCATCCAAATAACACCATTCCTACAGTAAAGCATGGAGGTGGTAATATCCTGTTATGGGGGTGTTTCTCTGCAGCAGGGACTGGAGCACTTGTCAGGATAGAAGGAAAATGGATGGGGCAAAATACCATCAAATTCTTGAGGAAAATTTGCTGCCCTCTGCCAGAAAGTTGTCAATGGGAAGAAGGTTTACCTTCCAACATGACAATGACCCAAAGCACACAGCAAAACTGACCACACAGTGGTTGAAGGGGAAAAAGGTAAATGTCCTTGCATGGCCTAGTCAGAGCCCAGACTTAAACCCCATTGAAAATCTGTGGAATGACTTGAAGACTGTAGTCCACAAACGGTCACCATCAAATTTAACTGAACTTGGGCAGTTCTGCAAAGAAGAGTGGGCAAATGTTGCAAAGTCTAGATGTGCAATGTTAGTAGAGACATATCCCAACAGACTAAAGGCTGTAATAAAAAAAAATAAGGCAAATTAAAGCAAGGGGGTGATCCTTTTTCCAACTCAGTGATTTTGTTTTTTTATTTTTTTATTTTTTACATTTTTTTCTGACATGTTGGTGTTATATCTTTCACTTGGATGTTATAAGTTACACTGAGTAAATACAGCTGGATAAAACAGAAACTGTGTCCGTCTTCTTTTCAGGCTGAAAAGCAACAAAATGTGATTATTCTAATGGGGGTGTTTCTTTTCTATACCAACTGCAATGTACTACTTTCCACTTATAAACATTCTGTTCTTCCCATCAACTTATTATCATTATTATTATTATTATCATCCATCCATCCATCCTCTTCTGCTTATCCAAGTCCAGGTTGCAGGGGCAGCAGTCTGAGCAGAGATGCCCAGACCTCCCACTTCCTAGCCGCCTCCTCCAGCTCCTCCATGGGGATACCCAGGCACTCCCAGGCTAGACGAGAGATATATCCTCTCCATCGAGTCCTTGGTCTGCCCCAGGGTCTTCTCCCCATTGGACATGCCCGAAACACCTCCCTAGGGAGGCGTCCAGGAGGCATCCTAGCAGGATGCCCGAACCACCTCAACTGGCTCCTCTCAATGCAGAGGAGGAGAGAGTCTACTTTGAGCTCCCCCCAAATGTCTGAGCTCCTCATCCTATCGCCAAGGCTGAGCCCAGCCACCCTGCGAAGAACGCTCATTTCTGCTGCTTATATCCATGACCTCATTCTCTTCAGTCAGTACCCAAAGCTTGTGACCATAGGTGAGGGTTGGGACGAGGTTGACCGGTAAATTGATAGCTTTGCCTTTCGACTCAGCTCTCTATTCACCAGACAGACCGGAAATCAGTCCGTATAACTGCTGATGCTGCACCGATCCATCTGTCAACCTCCCGCTCCACTCTACCCTCACTCATGCACAAGACCCCGAGATACTTAAACTCCTCTGGTTGAGCCAGTATCTCATTCCCGTTCTGAAGGGAACAATCCACCCTTTTCCAGCTGAGAACCATGGTGCTGACCCTCATCCCAGCTGCTTCACTCTCAGCTACAAACCACCCCAGTGCATGCTAGAGGTCATTGCTTGATGAAGCCAACAGGGCCACATCATCTGCAAATAACAAAAATGTGATCCTTAGGTCACCAAACCGGACCCCCTCTACCCCTTGGCTGCACCTAGAAATTCTGTTTCTAGAAAATTATAATAATAATTTGTTACATTTATATAGCACTTTTCTAGACACTCAAAGCACTTTATATAGTACAGGGGGGAATCTCCTCAACCACCACCAGTGTGTAGCATCCACCTGGATGATGCGACAGCAGCCATAGTGCGCCAGAACGCACACCACACACCAGCTATGGCTGGAGAGGAGGATGATATAGCCAATTCAGAGGTGGAGATTATTAGGGGCCATGATAGACAAGGGCCAATGGAGCAATTTTGCTAGGACACCGGGGTGATTCCCCTACTCTTTACGAGAAGTGACCTGGGATTTTTTTTAATGACCACAGAGAGTCAGGGCCTCAGTTTAACGTCTCATTCGAAAGTCTGTGCTCTTTTTACAATATAATGTCCCCCTCACTGTACTAGGGCATTAGGACCCACACAGACCACAGGGAGAGCACCACCTACTGACCTCCCTAATACCACTTCCAGCAACAACCATAGTTTTGCCCATGTGGTCTCCCACCCAGGTACTGATCAGGCTCAACCCTGCTTAGCTTCACTGGGAAACCAGGCGCGAACTGCAGGGTGATATGGCTCTTAAAAACAGAATGGGTGACAAAGGGCAGCCCTGACAGAGCCCAATATGCACCGTAAACAAGTTTGAACAGACATTGGTAATATGGACCAGACTCTAATACTCTAGTACCTCATACTCCCGCAGGACCCCAGGAGCGACATGGTCACATGCCTTTTCCAAGTACACAAAACACATTTACACTGGTAAACCCCCATGAGCCCTCCATGATCCTTTTAAGGGTAAAGAGCTGGTCCATTGTTCCATGGCCAGGACGGAATCCGCATTGCTCCTCCTGAATCCAAGGCTCAATTAATGTACAGACCCTCCTCTCCATCAACTTTCCCAGGGTGGCTGAGGAGTGTGATCCCCCTAAAGTTGGAACACACCCTCCGGTCCCACTTCTTACAGATAGGGACCACCACCCCAGTCTGCCAATCCAGAGGTACTGTCCCTGACCTCCATGCAATGTTGAAAAGGCATGTCAGCCAGGACATCCCAACAACATCAAGAGCCTTCAGGAACTCAGGGTGAATCTCATTCACCCCAGGAGCCCTGCTACTAAGGAGTTGTTTAACTGCCTCAGTGACCTCAGCCCCAGAGATGGAGAGTGGATGGAGTGAGTGGGCAGTTTCTGGTAGACCTGTCATGGTCCTATCACATTAATACCCTGGTGAACAGAGTTGACTCCAGAGTAATATGTTTATCTTCATCATGGCTAGGGAAAATAACTCCAACGACAAAAGTGTTACATGCAATTATATGGTTCACTGCACAGGGCTAGTGTTTTGGGATTGGTTACAGGTAAACAAAGAACTTCATGATTTTTGGTCAAATAACCAATTTCTCCATTCTCTTGAATTGGATTTTTAAAAACTGCTCTAATTCGTTCAATTCTCAAGCTACAACCACCAAAATTCACATGCTCAAACCTGGATGTACACCAGGACCTGTTATGTTAAATTAGACAGAACACACTCATCCATCTCTTTAAATATCGAACTGATTCAAAATATATTTTTTGAGTTTGAGTTTGTTTGGCTCTAGGCACATTAAACAGCTCCATTCATTTAAATGCTAAATCTGGTGCCATCAGCTTTGTCTTGTACTAAATGTTCACGTGTTAATTTTTTGCATCTGCTTGATCAGCAGTGTCCTTACCTGAACACTGTCATTAGTTTTGAGCATTTGTTTATACTGACAAAAATCAGCACATGGATTCTGTAATAGGCAGCCAATAATAATACACATATTCTCTTAAGAGTTCTGGAACACACAGACAGGCCTTTCTCCCTAAAAGTAATCCTCTATTTATGCACATGCATAAATATCACTATGCTTGCTAATTGCCATAAAACCCCAAAATACCCCCCAACCTCTAATTGCCCCAAAGCTCAAATATAATTGGTCCCTGAGTGCTAACTGCCCCAAACCCAGAAATCCCCTATGACTGCGAAATACACCCAAACACCAAAATAAATATACCCTTGTAGATGCCGATAGGAGAGGTGTAGTGGAAGACTCTGGAGGCAGGTGGAGTGTCTGGGCTCATGTTCTTCACTGCACCTTCAGCACACTTTAAAAAAATTCAACAAAAGGGAACATAAACAGAAAAGGGGTCATCAACTGCTCACGGCTTTCACCGTGTTCAAGTCCAACATTCATGCTCTGTGTCTTTCAAGCTCTGCCAACTATGCCACTCTTTCTCTCTCTGTCCTAAGTAGACTGGAGGTAATAAGACAGAGGTGAGAATCAACGGAGCCATCTTTGATCCAAAATGGTGCCAGTGATATCCACTGCAATCACGACTGCTCCAACCACACTTTCTTTGTTTTTGTTTATTTTTTGTACTTTCCTTTACATTAGCTTCTTTTTCTTGTCACGATGGCTATTACCAAATACGATAGAAACATTCATTTCTATTGGTTTACAATCCACTCACCTATCACCATTTTTGATACCGGATCTATACTGGCTGAGCGAGATCCTGAGGAAGAACAAAGGACACAACCCGAAGCAGTGGCCCCAGGGGAAACGAGCTGGTGTCAGAAACAGGCTGAGGGCTCGAGCACACTGTGGTCACCTGCCTCCTGGAGCTTGAAAGACACATGCTGAGCATGAATGTTAGACTTGAACAGGGTGAATGCCGAGAGCTAGTGACAGCCCCTTTTCTGTTTATGTCCCCATTTGTTTAGTTTTTGAAAGTGTGCTGAAGGTGCACTGAAAATAAACATGAGTCCAGAGCTCTGTTGACAGATCCTGTGCTGACCAGCTAGCACCAGTGTTCATGGAGATATTCAACCTCTCGCTGGCACAGTTGGTAACTGATGGCGCCATCAACACTTTCACACAGCCTTGAGCCACCTGGACACCAAGAAGGGAAATTATGTTAAAATGCTTTTTGTTGACTAGAGCTCAGCATTTAACCCTCCAAACTCACCACCAAGTTGGAGGACCTGGGACTTAGCCCGTCTATGTGTCAGTGGATCTCCAACTTCTGACGGGAAGACCGCAAGCAGTACGGGGCACAAGCCCCCGGGTTGTGTCCTGAGCCCCCTGCTTTACTCATTGTACACTTATGACTGTGTGGCCCTTTCCAACTCTACCACCAGTGTTAAGATTGCTGACTACACTGTTGTGGTGGGCCTAATCTCTGATAATGACGAGAAGGCCTATCTCTACTCAGAGGAGATTAAAAGCCTGGAGAACTGGTGCCAGGAGAACAACCTCTTCCTGAATGTCAGCAAGACAAATGAGTTGATAGTGGACTTTAGCACGAAGCAGGAGAGAACCTACCGCCCCCCTTAAGATCAACGGGGTCCCAGTGGAGAGAGTGGACAGTTTCCGGTACCTTGGTGTTCACATCACACAGGTCCTGTCATGGTCCTCTCACATTAACACCCTGGACAACTCCCCAGCCTGAGTCAGCTGCCTGAAACAACATTTCATGATTGTTGTACCAACAATTGGGTTGCTTTTCTTTTGTTGGAGTGTCCTACGTCACTCTATATAATCTATCCTTAATAACTGAGAAATAGGGGTAGGTGAGTGCATGTTCTGGCTGTATTATTTGACTATCAATTACTTTCACTTGGTGAAAGGTATACTTGGTCATACTTGCTGGCATGCAGTATATTCCTTCTTGGTTGGGAGAGGCCTGAGGCACATCAGGAATCCAAATCAGAGGTCACATCTCCATGAGGGAGCACTGATCCTGGAAATGCCTGGATTCCCAGCAGCACCAACAAACCTGCCTGGTCTTTGCCCCAGCTCTGGTGGGTATGGGATGTTCCCCCTGTGGAGAGAGAAACACAGAATTAAATTAAATGTAATGTAATGTAAATGTAATGAGACGTTAGAGTGGCAGGAGAGGAAAACCAAGGACGAACCCAGGTCTGGGCTGTCTGTTTAGGGACCCTGGCACCTCGCTTCCAGGGAGCTGGAATGAGAACAATAAGGTAGGGGAGTGAGAAAGAGAGCAAGAAAAGCAAGGGACCACATGCCAAGTGATCCTCTGCCAGGTGAAATGCTTTGTCTAGGGACGTGGGTCGGTGGCACTGTACCCACTCTGCAGTTCCTGTCGGGAGCATGTGGTCCTAGTACAAGCACTTCTGTCTTGTCAGAATTAACTAAAAGGAAGTTAATTAGCACCCAGTGTCTAATGTTCTTTACACATTCCTCAACTTTATTAGGCTGGTGTCTGTCATCTGGCTTTGCTGAAACATACAACTGTGTCATCAGCATAAGAGTGGAAGCTAATAACATGTTTACAAATAATTTTGCCCAGAGGTAGCATATACAGTACTGTGTAAAAGTTTAAGACACTATTTTTTTAGTAGAAACTTTGTTATAGATTTTTTATTTTGACTTTTTTTATGACTACATTATCAAGTCAGTACAAAACATTTTAAATTCCCAAACATTAGTTTTCTAGCACAAAATTAAATGTTACACAAAAAGGTTTGTATATCATTAAAGAAAGCAGCATATTACAGAAGAATATTTGAAGGCATCTTTGCTCTATAGCATTTCTTTGCATGTGTGTAAAACTTTTGCACAGTACTGTACATCCACCAAACTTTCACACATTATTCTACTTCTATCCATGAGATGTGCTTTTCTAAGGTACCTGACCTTTGACTTGTCCTTTATCCCTCTTTTTTCATACCTTTTATCCCCATTTACTTGAATGGGATATATTTTTTAACTGCTCTAATTCCTTCCATTCTCAAGCTACAACCACCAATATTATAGACTGATCATACTCATACTTTTTTCTATCCATCCTTTTTTCTTTCCCCATTCATTTTAATAGATAAAAAATATATATAACATACAGTGGGAGGAAAAAAGTATTTGATCACCTGCTGATTTTGTACGTTTGCCCACTGACAAAGAAATGATCAGTCTATAATTTTAATGGTAGGTGTATTTTAACAGTGAGAGACAGAATAACAACAAAAAAATCCAGAAAAACGCATTTCAAAAAAGTTATAAATTGATTTGCATTTTAATGAGGGAAATAAGTATTTGACCCCTTCGACTTAGTACTTGGTGGCAAAACCCTTGTTGATAATCACAGAGGTCAGACGTTTCTTGTAGTTGGCCACCAGGTTTGCACACATCTCAGGAGGGATTTTGTCCCACTCCTCCTTGCAGATCCTCTCCAAGTCATTAAGGTCATTTTCAATGCCCTGGCTGAGGGAAGGAGGTTCTCACCCAAGATTTCACGGTACATGGCCCCGTCCATCGTCCCTTTGATGCGGTGCAGTTGTCCTGTCCCCTTAGCAGAAAAATACCCCCAAAGCATAATGTTCCCACCTCCATATTTGACGGTGGGGATGGTGTTATGACTTCGGGTCATAGGCAGCATTCCTCCTCCTCCTCCAAACACGGCGAGTTGTTCCCCCCATTCTAATGTTTGTACAGGTGCTCCTATTAAAGTGAACAGTGAGTGTATATTTACTGTTTATGTTCATCACCAAATGGACACATAATAACAATCTTTAAAGTAGACAAACTTATGAAAAGCTCAAGCAGACACTTGGGTTACAAAGAGCTCATGACTTGTTCTTCGTACAATTTATCTCTTTTTAGAGAGAGAAAAAGCAAGGATTTGATGTGTTACAGAGAAAGTTTAATCTAGGGAAGTTCTGCTGATTGAAAGTTAATATCCATTAATGCGAGGGAGATGTGATGTTTAGTTAAAAGAAAGCCTTTCTTTCTTTCTTTCTTTCTTTTTTGCAAAGATGGTGACACAGAATTCATTTTGCTCCATGAGACTCTCTCTTCTAAGGAAGATATTTCTTTTTGGAGAGTACACTGGGATAATTTGTGGTTAGCACATGGTAGTAGTCACTTGGCTGGAGTTGTTATTATGTCACACAAATTTAGTCATTTTTACTAAATCAGAAAGAAATGGCCACTGGATAATTTTAATTGAAATAGGACAGTCAAGCACAAAAATCTCATTCACTGAATGGGACATCAAAAGTAAAAAATATTTTAAAAATTTAAGAGCCACACATTCATTCTTTATCTCAAACATCTATTGCCAGTTGTCACTAACTAGTATATGATGAGCAATAATGATAATAAGAATATGAGATTTAACCTCATAGCCTTTTCACAGCTTGTGCACAGTGCATTATGTAGGCCTATGGAAATAACAGTCAGGTTGTTTAATCAAAATTTCCAGAGCCTGACAGGAATGAGTTGTTTGATATTCTTAAAAATGTTTTTATTGACAACCACTGAATATGGGAGGGTGTGCCCTGACTAAGCTTGTGTTGTGCATACTGGATGACAGTGTTTTTTTTTTTTTTCACAAAAATGCCTGAGTCTGGCAAGTGATTTTTAAAAGATCTCCAGATTATTTGAAATATATCATTCCACTGTAAGGAAAATCATCTACAAATGGTGCAGATTTCAAACAACTGCCAATTTGTCCAGGACTGGCCGTCCCAGCAAATTCAGCCCAAGAGCAGACTGCCTGATGCAAAAATAATTCTCCAAGAACCCCAAAATTTCATCACAGAATCTGCTAGTAAGTCTTGCACCTGTTGGTGTCAAAGTGCATGCTTCTACAATCAGAAAGAGATTGCACATATTTGATCTGCATGGGAGGCGTGCCAGGAAAAAGCCTTTGCAAGACTACAGTTTGCCGATGAGCATATAGACAAAGACCAGGCCTTATGGAATAATGTGCTTGGGACAGATGAATCAAAGATAGAGTTGTTTGGCCACAGTAACAGCAGACATGTTTGAAGCAGATCAAAGACAGCTTTTCAGGAGCAGTACCTCATACCAACTGTGAAGCACAGTTGTGGAAATGTTATGGTTTGGGGTTGCTTCACTGCCTCAGGGACTGGACAGCTTGCATTCATTGATTCAACTATGAATTCTGCATCATATCAAAGAGTGCTTGAAGATAATGTGAGGCCATCTGTCCGAAAGTTGAAGTTGAACCGAAAGTGGACCTTTCAGCAGGATAATGATCCTGAGCACACTAGCAAATCCACCAAGGAATGGCTCAAAAGGAAGAAATGGAGGGTTATGGAATGGCCTAGTCAAAGCTCGGATTTGAATCTCATTAAAATGTTGTGGGGGGATTTGAAACGGGCAGAACATGCAAGAAAACCCTCAAACATCTTGCAACTGAAAGAATATTGCATGGAAGAGTGGTCAAAAAGTCTGGTGGACAATTAGTAAAACACCTACAAGAAGTTATTTCTGCTAAAGGGGGCAGTACTAGCTTCTGAGGCCAAGGGTGTACTTATTTTTTCCACAGAAGAATATCACATCTATTGATATTTCTGTTGAATAAATGATTGAAAAGCAAATTTTCCTTGTGTTTTATTCAAGTATATCAACTTTATCAACAGGCACTGTTTGAAAGATTATCAGATGTTTGCTTGTCCAAACATGTCAAAAAAGCCAACAATTTCCATGGGGTGTGCTTATTTTTTTTCACATGACGACTGTAGGCTAATTCAACTAATATTACTCTTTACTAGATTTTATTCGTTTATTACTTATTCAATCTTTTCATACTGAATTTGAGAAAATATTGGTTATGAAATGTGAAAATATGCAATATTGAAAATTTTCTAAACCCTGTTATTGTTAGTGCGGTAAGAAATTTGTTACAGAATGTTAATCAGATCAACATCTTAATATGGTCAATTTAGTCTACTCTGTTTTTACATCCTGTTATTGAAATTTGATTTACAGACTGATTATAGATTATTTTATTGTTTATTAAAGTGTTTTCCCTGATCCAATATTATGTATTATCAAGGGGGTGGCCTTGAATAAGTTGTCACTTAGGGCCGTCTAAGGTTCAGAATGAAAATTGATCAGTAAAAAGGAGGCGAGAGTTAGAGGGGCTTAGGGAAAATTTCGAGGACGTAGCCCAACCTTGCACTCCCATAAATCCGGCCCTGTAGGAAGTGGTGGTTTAAAAATAACCCAAACCTAATCCTGATCCTAGAAAGCGCTGGCTTGGGCGCCGTTATTGCTCAAGCTCGTTATTATTGACACGTTTCCTTTTTAAATGTACTTTACCACGGTACGACTGACGCAAGCGTATCACTGCATGTTGTTGGTAAATGATCGTGCGCCTTTAATTGAGGATGTGTTAAACTGGCACCGAGCTTCACATAAACTGGAGCACAGAGGAAGTGCTTGGATGCGCAGCTTAATCCGGCTGCTGGGACGTTAATATTTAAATAACTGTTTCAGCCGAAGCAAATGTAACACCTTCGACATTTTACCTGACCGGAGAGATTAACTGGAATTGAGATGTCGCTATCAGCTGTGCTGGTACCGCTGCTCTACGTGGTTTTATCTGGTAAGGCGGTGTTTCTTTACAGGCCCCGATGGAAAGGCACATATGTGGAACGTGAAGGAAGACAATATTAGCTTCGATTACACCCGAGTCTGCTTAAAACATTACCGATACGGCGGTGTTTCTGTGACATCCGATAAATTGGGATATAGACTGTTTATAAATAGAGATCTTTTTTAAGAGGAGAATGGGGTTCGTTGTAACATAATTTATATTTGGTACAGCAGAAGGTGGAATTTACGTTGCCCATGCAACCAGAAGTGTTTTTTAGAGTCTCTAAGAGTTGTGGAAACAAATATATTAATAAATGTCAAAAATATGTTTTGTAGCTATTCTCATTTTGATTGTACAGTTCATCATTTCTAGGGAACAAGCGATTTTTTAAATCACTCATCCTGTTCGATTTCGAAAGCTTTCTAGAACACATTTGTCCTGTCCCCATTCAAAAAAATCACTCTTCCGTGGCAGCTAGTTATCATTAAATATGGGTTGTTCTTATACAGTCCCAGACCTCCCAACCTGCAAAAACTCATTTCAGGGAGGTGGCTTCACCAGCTACTACTCCATATTTTGCTTTTGTGATTTCACGTAATCCAGGTCTGGTATATGCAGAAATATGACATCCCAGCTAACACAGTTACATTGTGAAGACGTAACCAGACTGGACCATATCCGTTGCAACGACGTACCAAATAACATTCCAGCGACGTAACTTTGTTATTCCCGTATTCGTCGTGGCGACGTTATAGTTGTACGTTGTGGGAACGTGGCGAGTACGTCCCAACGACCAAACTGGTACGTTGTAAAGAAGTAACCGGACCGGACCATATTAGTCACAGCGACGTACCAAATAACGTTCCAGCCACGTAACCTTCTTTCCCATATTTGTCGTGGCGACGTTATAGCTTATAGTACGTTGCTGAAAGGTGGCACGTACGTCCCAATGACCATGGTCGGGAGTCTGATCATTTAATCACAACTCAAGAATATGTGAGCGGCTGCTTACCTGTCTCCCATGACAATTCTTCATAAATTCGCTTGCTGTCCGTAAAGGAATGGCTCAAGAATCACATATCCACCCTTGACCAAAGGAGTGAGATGTGTTAGAGATAAAGGTGGTCAACTCTGCCTTTATTTCTAACATATCTCACGCCTTTGTCAGGGGTGGATATGTGATTCTTGAGCAAGCGAATTTGTTTGCTTTGAAACCCGTATAGGACTGACTTTCATTCCCTGCCTTCAAATTCAGATGTTTTTAATGGAAATTGTATTGGTTTTGATGGAAGCAAATAAAACAATGCAATTATAATGGTATTCATCATCCATGTACTCATAAGACACACCTGTGCCTCAAGTAACATCAAGCAACAATCAGCAACACATTTATAGCATTTATTCATCAGTTTTTTGTCAGATAAATAAAATACATAATAAATGCAGAACAAAAAAATAACTTCATAAATATTATCAATTCAAAATGATTAATTAACCATATAAATTAATATAACCAAAGAAAAAAAAAGCCTTATTCAAAAAGTACAAGTGCCTCATCATTCTCGTCAGCTGTGGAGCCTGTCTCTGGTCCTGCTGCTGAAAATTAATATATTTTAGTTTTACAGCAATTAACTACATATTAGGGTAGATACGCTTACCATTTTTTTTATGGAGCACTTGTGCTCCTAATTACAAAAACCTAAGAGCAAAATCAAAATTTTAAGAGCACAGTTAAAGTAAATTTGTTTTCAATATGATTATATTTTTTGTTGCTGCCTTTATTTTATGAATAAAATAAAATATTAAAATAAATATTTTTATGGACTAACCGTTTTATAAAAGCAATAAGCCCCGTGAAGCTGTGGTTTACACTGGTTTACTCCGCTCCGTGTCGTGCCTAACACCCCTTAGCTGTTCTAAATTCACTGTAAACCACAGCTTCACAGGGCTTATTGCTTTATTTTAAAGTTAGTAACTTAATGTGCCACAATATAAAATGCACAATTAGGCAAGAGAAAACTGAGCTTGTCAATTATGATAGAATTAAGGAAGATAGTGTGTCATGACAAAGAAGTTTACCTTCTGATAAACCAAATTGAATATTTTTAGTTAATTTGACAGGCTGAGGGGAAATTAACTCAAACAAACACATCCTATATGAGATTAATCAGATATATACACAACATAAATGTAATATTACAACTCACATCTGCACAAAATGAAGCGAATGCAGAAGTGAACTTGCAACAAGTTATGTGCTATTTAGAATGTGTAGCTCACGTTTTGAAAATGGTCTTTCCCTAACAACGCACTGAAACACAAAGAATAAATCCTAAAGCAATGGATTTCCAATCTGATCAGGAATTATATAACAACCATGATAAATGTTCACAATTATAAGAAAAAAAGTTCCCATGTTAACAGGTTAGAGCATTCACACTGCACATGGATACCGCCCGACACAGTTACAGGAGCGGTGCAAAATATACTAATACAGTAGCGGTGCAGCAATTATTTCTGCACAGAGTCTATTTTTGCTGTGCTGCACGTGTAGAATTAAATAAGGGGTAATCCAAGGCTAGGTGTGCATTAAAATAAAAATCCATAAAATCCTGCCACAAGAAACTTATACTTACAAAAATATAACTTATATACTACTATAATACTATTATAACATGTGAATGACTCACAATTAATATGAATTGGTAAAATATTACTATATGTATTTGACATTTTACATTAAATTAAATTGCAAAGATAAAATATCACATTTGCCTCAATTTTTAAGTTTTTGTTCAAGTTTTTCTCCAACTAATTTGTTATAATACAAAACCACACTTGCACCTTACACAACTGTGAAAATTCTATAGATATAATATCATGTTTGTTATATAATTGTTGATCAGATTGGAAATCCATTTAGTAAATCATGTTAACTTTATTGACTGCTTCATTTCCCTTTAAACAAGAGCGATGGCTTAAAGTCGGCATGCAACGGAAGTTGCGTCCGACTCTTACTTCCGCATTGTGACGTATTTACAAAAATAATAAACACTGCAACATTCCATAAAGAAATAAGACCTGTTGATTTTGGTGACTATAACCTTGTCACCCGCTTAAAAAAAATGGGCGAATTACACCGTATATATACATCTTTAACATATTCAAGTCCAACACATAAGCACAAGCTCGCGTGAGTGTCATGGATCAAGTGTAAGCGGCAGTCATAATGTAAAATTAACACTTGACTAGTGTTGAAGTTTAGAAAATGTGATAGTTTAGTTTATCGCGTTAAGTGGCCAATTTAAAACTAAAAGGAAAGTAAAAATCTATCTCAGATTTTACCTCAGGCAAAATTTATGAATAAAGATTTATAGCGCTTACCTTACCTCCTCGGCGTCCGTCTGTCAGTTTGAAATCGGCGGTTACTGGCAAAATTAGCGCATGCGCAGTACTCCAAAAATTTGATTCTGCGCGTTGCTAACAGTTTAAAGTTCAAAGAGAAGTCTCGTGCCATCACTAAAAAATCTTTCACTCGTAAAGATATAATATTATGAATAATCACCATTTACTAAGCAAAATGTTTTCCCATATTATATCCAAATGGCATATATCTCAACAAAGATAAAATGACAGAAAATTATCTGGATACCAGGGTACCACGTCTTCAAAATGTTATCAGTGGGACTAGTTAGTGACGTTTTTTGAGGACGTGGCCACAGCGTTTCTGGACCGTTAGCCAAGATTATATATATATATATATATATATATATATATATATATATATATATATATATATATATATATATATATATATATATAAAAGGAACTTTACTAAGACGTGGTAACAACATTGTCATAAAATAATATCACGCTGACGAAAAGAGACTAACTGGTGACGTCATTAGAACATACTGTGTTTGCTGGGATTAAAATATGTACTTAAACTGTTTCGTATTATATTATACTATATTATATTACTGTACTATTCAACTAATGGAGTCATTTTTTTATTCAATAACTACTTTACACATGTCTACAGGGTGTTTGGCCTCATCACCTAGACATCAATACAGTATTTTCTTATAGCAGCTAGTTAAAATAACGTTAGTTATGCTAATGGACAAATGACACCTATTAAACTCACCTCAACATGTCTTTTACAGTCATTTAACCCACCATGGGCAATTGAGAAATCACTGCTGCAAACAGTGCAGCGAGCTACATTGTCGTTGTTTTTTACCCCATTATGCATGGGTACACCTTAGTGTAGTCTGGAGTGAAGTGCGTTTTGCACTTTTTTTTATTTGGACACTGCCATGGCGCTGCAGACACTAAACTAAACCGAACTGATGGATGAACTGGAGAGAGAGAGGTCGACTGTAAAGCCCTCCTACCGAGAAAATTGATAGGTTACTTAGCAAAAAGGATAGACCAATCAGGTCGCGCTCTGTGTCACTCTCTCACCACGTCTGTCACTTGCTCTCTCGGTTTCTCCAGAGCCTGTCTACCATTAGAAATGATCATTGAACTCTCCTTTGCTCGCTTAAAAAAATCGATTTCCAGGATATTGTATATAATTTGCGGGCATCAGGGAGCTGCTATTAAAATGCCGGAGACTCCCGGAACTTCCGAGAGAGTTGGGATGTCTGCAGTCCCCTCTGAAAGTATCGGAACGGCAAGGCCAATGCTGTTGTTTTTGCTATAAACTGAAGATATTTGGGTTTGAGATCAAAAGATGAATATGAGATGATAGGTCAGAATTTCTGTTATGACACAGAGACAAAGAGGACCCAAATGCAGAACACAGACTCAGCGATGAAGGTAAATGGGTTTTATTGAGGACTTGGAGGTGTGGGGGTGTGTATAGGAAGGTGACTGAAAAGTAGTTGAGGTCGGGATTCAAACTCGGTTCTGCCGCAGGAAGGTCGGACATGCAGCCGATTGGAGGGCGAGGCCAGGCGAGCGAAGGAGGGAGGTGTCTGGAAAGTTTGTTTCTTCTTAGTTTTATTTTACTGCTTCATGTTAAACAATAGTCTATTCACTCCACGCCATGGAAAGCCAAATGCCTTCAAAGCTTAAAGTCCCTGCTGAAAAGTCCAGCTTGGTCTGACCATCTATGAGCTGCCAAAACCTAGGCAGAACTGGTCAAACTGGTAAGTGCTGGCAGAAAGTGAATTACTGCTACCAATGCTACATCATACATGTTATTTTTAAGAAAATAGTACAGTAAGGCAAATAGAAATTTTCAAACATTTAATGATCAATCTAGTCCAGGGCTCTCTGGGCTTTCATTAAATATAAATTTTTTATGGTTTTTTTTTTTTTTTTTCATATTTGTGATATACGAAAATTGTCAACCAACCACATTCAATTCAGTTCAGATCAGCTCTATTCAATTCAGTTTAATTCAGTTTTGTTTATAGAGCAGAAATTCTGATATAGAATTAGATTCCTAATGAGCAAGCCAGAAGTAACAGTGGTGAGGAAAAGCTCCCTAAGAAACCCTGAGAGGAATTAAAAAAGGAACTCATCCTCCCCTGGGTGACACCGGATAGTGTTTCCCATTAATTACTTAGAATGTGGAGGTCCTGCCACAGTTTCATAATGAACCAAAAATATTTTTACACTTCTCATAATAACATTAAAAACATCTCTGTTTTGTGCCGTTGCTTAGGCAAAGCATCTCTCACTTCAAATCAGTCACAGCCTCCCCCCAGTCAGTCAGGCCACTCTGCTCCCTTCCCCTCCCTCTGCTCTACGCACGTATGCTCACACATGCACTGGAACCGCCTGGCTGTATTATGGCTGAAATCCATGACAAAAATCCAAGCACGTTATTGGTGGTCACGCACGCGGTAAATTACAACGTCTGGAGAAAGAAGAATGAAAAAAGAACACTGTCCGCAGTCAAGCATGATGCCTAAAACCCGCTCGCACCGCGCTGTCCAGTGGGTCGCGCATATCAATTGGTCCGCGCCGCGTGGTTGAGTGGGTCGCGTGGTTCTTCTGAGTAGCTCAGTTTGGACCAGCTTTTGAGTTGTTTGGCTTCCCATACTTCTCCGATGACGTGTACGCTGGCGCGAGGACATCTTGGGCTGGTTCAATCCCTCTCCTCCAGCACCCTGTCATAAAACGTGTGTTTGTAAACACAGCCACTTTCTACTATCCCATCAACAACCGATGGATAAAAGCAAGTCCCAGCCCGCATTTTTTGTAAATATGTCGCAATACGGAAGTAAGAGTCGGTCACAACTTCCGTTGCATGCTGACTTTAAGCCATCGCTCTTGTTTAAAGGGAAATGAAGCAGTCAGTCAAGTTAACATGATTTACTAAATGGATTTCCAATCTGATCAACAATTATATAACAAACATGATATTATATCTATAGAATTTTCACAGTTGTGTAAGGGGTGTGGTTTTGTATTATAACAAATTAGTTGGAGAAAAATTGAGGCAAATGTGATATTTTTTCTTTGCAATTTAATTTAATGTAAAATGTCAAATACATATAGTAATATTTTACCAATTCATATCAATTGTAAGTCATTCACATGTTGATCTGTTGCTGTTTGTGTCCACTGCAGTTCTTTCACAGACACTCTACTCCACTCTAGGTAAGATATTTATGAAGTTTACATTTATTATTAACTAATTAATGAATATATTTATTGAATAGTATTATAGTAGTATATAAGTTATATTTTTGTAATTATAAGTTTCTTGTGGCAGGATTTTATGGATTTTTATTTTAATGCACACCTAGCCTTGGATTACCCCTTATTTAATTCTACACGTGCAGCACAGCAAAAATAGACTCAGTGCAGAAACAATTGCTGCACCGCTACTGTATTAGTATATTTTGCACCGCTCCTGTAACTGTGTCGTGCGGTATCCATGTGCAGTGTGAATGCAGCACAGCATGTTAACATGGGAACTTTTTTTCTTATAAATGTGAACATTTATCATGGTTGTTATATAATTCCTGATCAGATTGGAAATCCATTGCTTTAGGATTTATTCTTTGTGTTTCAGTGCATTGTTAGGGAAAGACCATTTTCAAAACGTGAGCTACACATTCTTAATAGCACATAACTTGTTGCAAGTTCACTTCTGCATTCGCTTCATTTTGTGCAGATGTGAGTTGTAATATTACATTTATGTTGTGTATATATCTGATTAATCTCATATAGGATGTGTTTGTTTGAGTTAATTTCCCCTCAGCCTGTCAAATTAACTAAAAATATTTAATTTGGTTTATCAGAAGGTAAACTTCTTTGTCATGACACACTATCTTCCTTAATTCTATCATAATTGACAAGCTCAGTTTTCTCTTGCCTAATTGTGCATTTTATATTGTGGCACATTAAGTTACTAACTTTAAAATAAAGCAATAAGCCCTGTGAAGCTGTGGTTTACAGTGAATTTAGAACAGCTAAGGGGCGTTGTTAGGCGCAGTAAACAACTGTCCATAAAAATATTTATTTTAATATTTATTTTATTCATAATATAAAAACACAGCAACAAAAAATATAATCACATTGAAAACAAATTTACTTCAACTGTGCTCCTAAAATTTTGATTTTGCTCTTAGGTTTTTGTAATTAGGAGCACAAGTGCTCCATAAAAAATTGTAAACATAGTATCTACCCTAATGTGTAGTTAATTGCTGTAAAACTAAAATATACTCTTCTTTTTCAGTAGCAGGACCAGAGACAGGCTCTACAGCAGCTACATGATGAGGATGATGATGAGGCACTTGTACTTTTTGAAGGCTTTTTTCCCCCCTTTGGTTACATTATTTTATATGATTAATTAATAATTTTGAATTGATAATATTTATGAAGTAATTTTTTTAGTTCTGTGTTTATTATGTATTTTATTTATTCATTTAGCTTAAGTGGATGTAACACCAGTCCCATTCACAAGGCTGGAGATTTTCTTGGGATAAAATTATGTAGTGAGAAAACAACTTTTGTTATGTCAAGATCATGAGAAAATTAAGTTGTGATCACAAGAAAACAACGAAGAAAAAAAAATTAACAATGCATGGCCACTTAGGGCTTCCATAGGGGAGAACTCGTGTCTTCTTTTCCTTTCGGCTGTTCCCTTCAGGGGTCGCCACAGCGAATCATCTGCCTCCATCTAGCCCTATCCCCTGCATCCTCTTCTCTCAGACCGACTACCTTCATGTCCTCCTTCACTACATCCATAAACCTCCTCTTTGGTCTTCCTCTCGGCCTCCTGCCTGGCAGCTCTAACCTCAGCATCCTTTTACCGATATATTCACTCTCCCTCCTCTGAACATGTCCAAACCATCTCAACCTGGCCTCTCTAACTTTGTCTCCAAAACATCTCACATGTGCTGTCCCTCTGATGTACTCATTCCTGATCCTATCCATCCTCGTCACTCCCAAAGAGAACCTCAACATCTTCAGCTCTGCTACCTCTAAGTCCTCCTCCTGTCTTTTCCTCAGTGCAACTGTCTCCAAACCATACAACATCGCTGGTCTCACTACTGTCCTGTACACCTTTCCTTTCATTCTTGCTGGTACTCTTTTATCACACAACAGACCTGACACTTTTCTCCACCCATTCCAACCTGCCTGCACATGCTTCTTCACCTCTTTTCCACACTCCCCGTTGCTCTGGACTGTTGACCCTAAGTACTTAAAATCCTGCACCTTCTTTATCTCTTCTCCCTGTAACCTCAACCTTCTTTATCTCTTCTCCCTGTAACCTCGTGTGCTCCTTTTAAACCCTCGCACATGCGATAAAAGCTCTGGCTCATGAGGAAAAGTCTGTATGCACAAGCAAAATCATTCCCCAATATCAACTATTGCTTCTGCTTACACGAATACTTTTTACATTTTTTTGCCAGCAGTGGGCGGGGCCAACTGGCTTGACTGTAACCTCAAATATCATTGGCTAACTGATTTTTCCAGAAATCAGTTCTGATTGGCTGCCATTCACTGTGATGAACCATTAGTAAAGTTACTTGTTCTTCATGAGAGAGATGGCTTCATCTTCATTTGAGTCATTTATTTTTTATTTGTTGTTAGTTTTTGATTGATACCTTTGCAACATACTACATTATGTAATATAATATATGTAAATATATGGTATCTTTACCAGTTGTTAATAGAACGAAGTGTTCTGCCAGCCACTTCTCTGCTAGCCTTTGCATTCTTGGGATGTTAATAGATAGAGATCCATCCATCTGACACTGTAAACCTAAAAAGAGCCACCAGTGAAGCTTGCGAAGAAGGCAACATTTCCCCATGTGCAGTATATTACCGCAATTAATTATAGTTTAAGCACAGCTCATCTTATTAAAAGTAGAGTTGTGAGTGAGGTGTAGGACACCTTGTATATGGAACAGAAAGCATAATACTGAAACACAATTGACAACACAATTGATTTTGCAACCCATGGTACAAACACTTTGGACCTTGTTTACACCAACATTCATGGTGCTTACAAGGCTGCACTCCGCCCCCACCTTGGCGGCTCGGACCACATCTCTGTTATGCTAATCCCAGCATAAAGACCACTTCTGAAACATGCCAAACCGGTTCTGAAACAGGTGAGAAACTGGTCTGAGGGAGCCATCTCAGCACTTCTCTGAGAACCATCTCAGGACTGTTTTGAGCACACAGACTGGAATACCACATACACCACATACCACATACATACCACAACACCACAGACTTGGAGGAATACACAGCATCAGTGACTGGCTACATCAGCAAGTGTATAGATAAACTTCCTTCAAGACCATCACCACACGTGCAAACCAGAAACTGTGGATGACTGCTGAAGTGCGCGCGCTGCTGAAAACCCGACACGCTGCCTTCAGGTCTGATGACAAGGCAGCCCTCCACACAGCAAGGGCCAATCTGTCCCAGACCATCAGAGAGGCAAAGCACAACTATGAAGAAAGAATCCACAGTCACTTCAAAAACACCAAGGACACAAGGCATATGTGGCAAAGCAGTCACCCCATTACAGACAAAGCTACACCACCTGTCTGTGATGGTGACGCCTCACTCCCAGAAGTAATTTCTACATATGGTTCGAAGCACAGAACAACATGCCAGCGAGGAAGACCACCCCAGCTCCCACTGACTCCTACTTCGTCTGTCTGCAGTAGACATCAGGAAAACTCTGTCCAGAGTCAACCCAAGGAAAGCTGCAGGTCCTGATAACATACCTGGCCGGGTGCTCAGGGAATGTGCTGATCAGCTTGCAGATGTCCTCACAGACATCTTCAACATTTCCCTGAGCCAAGCAGTCATCCCAGTCTGCTTCAAGATGACCACCATCATCCCTGTGCCAAAGAAATAATCTCTGTGATTACCAGAATGACTACCGGCCTGTTGCACCCACACCTATCATCATGAAGTGCTTCAAGTGGCTAGTCATGAAACACATAAAGAGCAATCTTCCCACCACATTGGACCAATTTCAGTACGCATATCGTCCCAACCGCTCAGCAGAGGATGCCATATCCGCTACCATCCATCTGTCTCTGACCCATCTAGATAAAAAGGACAATTATGTAAGGATGCTGTTCATAGAATTCACTTCAGCATTCAACACAATCAACCAACAATAACTGATAACAAAGCTGAGCCTGCTGGGTTTAAACTCTCCCTCTGGATCCTGGACTTTCTGACCGGGAGACCCCAGTCCATCAGGATTGCCAACTCCATCTCCAGCGCCATCACACTGAACACTGGCGCCCCCCAGGGCTGTGTGCTCGGTCCACTGCTGTTTATCCTGCTGACTCACAACTGTGCTGCTAAGTTCAGTTCTAATCATATCATCAAGTTTGCTGATGACACTACAGTTGTGGGCCTCAGCAGCAACAATGATGAGTCAGCATTCAGGGAGGAGGTGAACCGGCTTGCAGAATGGTGTAGAGACAAAAATCTAGCTCTTAATGTTGATAAGACTAAAGAGATGATTGTCGACTTCAGGAGAACCCAAGTGGACCACTCACGGCTGCACATCAATGAAACAAAAAGCTCCAAGTTTCTTGGTGTGCACATGACTGAGGACTTCTCCTGGACACTCAACACCACCTGCCTAGTTAAGAAGGCCCAGAACTTCCTGCAGAGGCAGAAGAGAGCCAAACTCCCCCCTCCCATCCTTCTACAGAGGGACAATAGAGAGTGAAAGTGACATGTGAAGGCCAATGTATGGTAACCCATACTTGGAATTTGTCCTCTGCATTTACCCCATCCAAGTTAGTGCACACACATTAAGAGTTGTGAGTAGTGAACACACACACACTACAAACTGTGAACACACCCGGAGCAGTGGGCAGCCATTTTTGCTGCAGCGCCCGGGGAGCAGTTGAGGGTTAAGGGCCTTGCTCAAGTGCCCAACAGTGGCAGCTTGGCAGTGCTGGGATTTGAACTCACGACCTTCCAATCAGTAGTCCAACTTCTTAACCACTGAGCTACCACTGCCCCTGGAGAGTGTCCTGACCAGCTGTCTCACTGTGTGGTACTGCACAGCCTCTGACCACAAGACCCTACAGCAAATTGTGAGGACAGCTGAAAAGATCATCGGGGTCTTTCTACCCACCATCTCCGCAATACTACTCCGCAATAGTTTCTTCCCCGAGGCAGTTAGATTACTCAACACCCTGCTGCCTCCCAACGCTCACCTGGGCTAGCCGAGCACCTAACCCAGTAAGACTCATACCTCCGCACATGCACTGACCGAGTAAGACTCTACTGCACACTGCACTTTACATAGCTGCATCAGTCGCTTTACTATGGAACTCATTTTGCTGCCAGTATTGCTGCTATACTTGTGCTGGTACATTACACAATAGCTTATAGTTTACAGTCCATGTTTACAGTTTACAGTCCATGTTCTGAGTGTTTATTTTCCGGTGTATTTACTGTCCTGTGTATACAAGCTATATAGAGGAATGACAATAAAAACCTACTTGACTTGACTTGACTTAAGATGACTGAAGAAACAGGAGACCAAGAGCCAGATTATAATAAAAGAGATGGTTTATTGCATGCATGGAGATAGCCTAGGTGTTCTACAGTCTAAACAAAAGTTGGACACAGCTGGGATTTTTTACTCATGTATATGTGCAAGAGGACACACTCTAGACCATATAGATAATGCCCAAGATAGGAGAAAAAAATAAACAAGGACAAAACATGACCCAAGGAACAGACATGTGCACGTCATGAGTGACTATGAGTGAACAAAGACACTTACAGAAATCACATTAAATTGAACTGATCTTACAACCCCAATTCCAAAAAAGTTGGGACAGTATGGAAAATGCTAATAAAAACAAAGAGAAGTGATTTGTAAATGTACTTGTACAAAAAAACATATAAAGATGAGGTATTTGATGTTGTACCTAATCAACTGCATAGTTTTTTGAAGATAAATGTTTATTTTGAAATTGATGCATGCAATACATCCAAAACGTTTGGACAGGGGCAATTTAGGACTAATAGCGATGTGACAAGTTGATATAAGAAGGTGATGTGAAACAATTGAGGCAGTCGTCTAATCATAGTATATAAGGTGCCTCCAAGAAAGGCCTAGTCCTTCGAGAGCAATCTGCCAACAGAATAATCCAACACTCCCCTGAACAACATTTCCCAAAGACAAATCTTCTACAGTGCACAATATAATTAAAAGATTCAAGGAATCCAGTCAAATCTCGGTGCGTAAAGGACAAGGCCGAAAACCACTTCTGAATGCATGTGATCTCCGATCCCGAAGAGGTCACTGTCTTAAAAATTGTCATGAGTCTGTAATGGATATCCTGCATGGGCTCGGGAATACTTTGCTATTTGCCTATGTCAGCCTATGTCAGTCAACACCATTTGCTGCTGCATCCACAGATGCAAATTAAGGCTTTACTATGCAAAGCAGAAGCCATACATCAACACTGTCCAGAAGCGCCGACGACTTCTCTGGGCTCGGTCTCATCTTAGATGGACAGTAGCACAGTGGAATCGTGTTTTGTGGTCCGACGAGTCATCATTTCAAATAGTTTTTGGACAAAACAGCCGTTGTGTTCTCCGGGCCAAAGAGGAAAAGGACCATCCAAGCTGTTATCAGCGTCAGGTCCAAAAGCCAGCATCTGTCATGGTATGGGGGTGTGTTAATGCCCATGGCTTGGGTAACTTGCACATCTCTGAGGGCACCATTAATGCAGAAAGATATGTACATATTTTGGAGCAACATATGCTGCCATCCAGAGCAGGACAACGCCAAACCACATTCTGCCCAGATTACAAGCACATGGTTGCGTAAGCAGAAAGTGTGGGTGCTAGCATGGCCTGGCTGCAGTCCTGAACTGTCTCCGATTCAGAATTTGTGGCGCATTATAAACTGCAAAATAAGGCAATGAAGGCCCCATACAGTTGCGCAGCTGAAGAAATGCATAAAGGATGAATGGGGGAAAATTCCGCTTGCTAAACTTAACCAAATGCTTAATAAGTGTTATTAAAAGAAAAGGTGATGTTACACAGTGGTAAACAGTTGGCTGTCCCAACCTTTTCATCAGATTTGAAATCAGTGTATAAATTAAATTCACAAAGTAAAACATCACGTAATGTGTTAATAATGTGTTTTCAATATAGTACAACGTGAATTGAATTTTCAAATGGCTCTTTTTTTTCTTTCTTTTTTTTTTTGCCTTTTCCATACTGTTCCAACTTTTTCGGAATTGGGGTTGTACAAGATAGCAATACAAGAATACAATATAGCCCCTTGAAGCAACGTTGGAGTCAGTGGCTTCAAGTCACAACAGTAATGTCACAACCCTCTGTTACTAAGCCAATGATTTATTATCTGGGGACTCACAATTAATTATGAAGAGTTTTACCACATGAATGATTATCGATATGATGACATCAGCTGGATAGATTGCTATCTTTTAACATCCCAAGAATACAAAGCCTAGCTAGTAAACTGGTAGAACACTTCCTGTCTATTAACAACTGGTAAAGATAACTTGTATTTACATATATTATATTACATAATGTAGTATGTTGCAAGGGTATCAATTGAAAACTATCAACAAATAAAAAATAAATGACTCACATGAAGAGTGTCTGTTGAGTGACCGCGCACATCAATAACGCACTTGGATTTTGGCACGGATTTGCCACCATAAGCATGCCCTGACTTTTTTGATTACACACAGTTTGAAAAGATGCGGTCGTCTGGCTTCATGTGCCTTGTAGAAAGCACATGATAGCCAGCACCCTCTCTGTTAGTAACTGTCATGTGATAGGGTAGAGCTGCCTGTTGGGTGGGAATTGGCTATGACTAAATAAAAAATAAATAAATAATAATAAAGGGAACTGGAACAGTCACTAATATAGGTCCATTTGGTCTTTTGGTATGCATTGCCACATTTGTTGGGCTTAATTTTATAAAAACTGTTCTTAATTCTGAGTTTATGGTTGAGTTTTGCTGCTCTGATGCCTCACTTTAGATTTGCCTTGGCTAGACTATAGGCCGCTGTGTCACCTGCCCTGTAAGCAGCATCTCTTTGTTTTAGTAGAATCCTGACCTCTTTAGTCATCCAGGGTTTCTAGTTAGGGAACACACGGATTTCCTTAACTCTGGTAAAATTCTCTGTGCAGTAATTAAATTAGGACAGGACAGATGAGGTGTATTGCTCTAGATCAATAGGATCAAAGGTGTTTTTTTTTTTTTAGCAAATACAGTCCACTCTGTGTGCTCAAAACAGTCATGTAGTTGTGACATTGCTCCCTCAGGCTGTACTCTAACCATTTTGCTAGATAGTTTAATCCTGTTAATGAGTGGCTTGTAAGCTGGCAGTATTAACAAGGAAAGATGGTCAGGAGGCTCTCAAGGTTTGCCTGATTGAAATACCCTGCTATAATAAAGACTCCTTCAAGATGCGAGTTCTGCTGTTTGCTTATAGGTAAGTGTAGTAACTTGAGTGCTTAGCATGTGGTGGTATGTAGATTGCAATCACAAAACACACAGAGAATTCCCTAGGAAGATGGAAAGGCCTGCACCTCACCATGATATATTCCAAATCGGGTGTGCAGAGTCTGTCCGTGGTGATTGCTTTCATATGGAATAGTAACCCAAACTGATCCCGGTGGTGTAGCGATCTCCGCTGGTATTTGTTTACAGTCAAAATTGAGGTGGTTGCATGTAGTACCACTGCTTAGAAGATCAAGATGGCTATACACTAAGTATGCCTCAACTTTCCAGTACAAAATAAACAACAGAAAAACACAAACAGTAAGGAAGAACTTTTATGGGATTACTGAGCCGCTGAGTCCATGCACGCCGCCATCTCGACTGTATTGTCCAATGAGCTTATCCTAAGACTGAAAATTTCTGAAGGTGGCAGAGATCTGACCTGTACTGAAAATCTGCGGTGTACATGGTAAAGAGGAAGGGGGAGAGCATGGTTCCCTGTGGTGCTCTAGTGCTGCTTAACAGGCACACAGACAGGCAAGTTCACAACATGGGGTCTGTCCGACAGGTAGTCAGTGACCCAGGAGATCATGGATGTGTCCATCTTCATTCTTCTCATGTTCTCTCTCAGCAGGAGAGGTTGGATGGTGTTAAATGTGCTTGAGAAGTCAAAGAGAGTGATTCTCACTGTAGTGTTGTGGTAGTCCAGATGGGCCTTGTAAATCTTTCGGGATGACCATAAAAGTACTGCGTTTGATCAGAAGTAAGATGACTGAAGAAACAGGAGACCAAGAGCCAAATTATAATAAAAGAGATGGTTTATTGCATGCATGGAGATAGCCTAGGCGTTCTATAGTCTAAATAAAAGTTGGACACAGCTGGGATTTTTTACTGATGTGTATGTGCAAGAGGACACACTCTAGACCATATAGATAATGCCCAAGATAGAAGAAAAAAATAAACAAGGACAAAACATGACCCAAGGAACAGACATGTGCACATCATGAGTGACTATGAGTGAACAAAGACACACACAGAAATCACATTAAATTTAACTGATCTTACAACCCCAATTCCAAAAAAGTTGGGACAGTATGGAAAATGCTAATAAAAACAAAGAGGAGTGATTTGTAAATGTGCTTTGACTTGTATTTAAACAAAAAATGTATAAAGACAAGGTACTTGATGTTTTACCTAATCAACTGCATAGTTTTTTGAAGATAAACATTTATTTTGAAATTGGTGCATGCAACACGTTCCAAAAAAGTTGGAACAGGGGCAATTTAAGACTAATAGCGACATATGTTGCCATCCAGAGCAGGACAACGCCAAATCACATTCTGCCCGGATGGATGCGTAAGCAGAGAGTGCAGGTGCTAGCATGGTCTGGCTGCAGTACTGACCTGTCTCCAATTGAGAATGTGTGGCACATTATGAAGCGCAAATAAGGCAGTGAAAGTGGTAAACAGTTAACTGTCACAACTTTTTTGGAGTGTGTTGCAGTCATCAGATTTTAAATGAGTGAAATTATTCAAATTCACAAAGTAAAACATCAAATAATGTATTGTGTTTTCAATATAGTACATGGTGAATTGAATTTTCAGATGACTTTTGCATTTTCCATACTGTCCAAACTTTTTTGGAATTGGGGTTGTAGATGAATAAATAATGTGTAAATAATGTATCTATTAACACACGATCATGGAAAAATAGAAAATAAACCTGCAGCCTTTTGCAGTAGATATATGACTGCATTGTCCATGCCTACTTGTGAGAAAAGAGCTGACCTGAGGTTTGAGATGGAACAGCACTAGTCTCTGCAGGACCTTCCTGATATGTGATGTGAGGGCTATAATCGTTCAGGAGGAGGGAGTTGTCTTCTTTGGAACAGGAACCAGGTGGGATGTTTTCCACAGCTCTGGCACCTTCTCCTGTTGAAGGCTTAGGTTAAAGAGGTGGGAGAAGACATCATGCTGTTCCCTATCAAAAGCTACTCTTGATGCTGTGTATCAAACGCTAATGCATCCTTTCCGCTAACGCATTCTTTGTTCGACCGGTTGCGAAGCACGTGTGTCAAACACTCCAAGAATTGGCTTAAATAACCTCGGTGATTTACGTCATTGATTACGTGCACCTGCAGGTTATAAATACACGTGAAACGGACATACCTTCAGGTTTCTTTGTCTTCGAGACCGCTTTGTGTGTGTGTGTGTTGTCTCCTCTGTGTTGTTGAAAAAAAAAAGAAAAAAAAAATTAGGTAATTTTAAGATCATTTTAATAAGAAATTAGATCATGTCTAGTGCATCGGTTAGGAGATGCTTGCCACCGTGTGCACTTGTTATCCCGGACGATAATCCACATGATTATTGTTTAGAGTGCATCGGGGAAGAGCATGCTATTGCTGCTCTTGAGGACGCTGAGTGTGAGCACTGTGAGTTATTTCCTATCGGAGTGCTCCGCTTGAGGCTTGCTTTCTTTCGAGCCTCGGAGTCCTCATTAAGATCGTGGGGCTCGCACGTCGAGCTGGCTGAGAGACAAGGAGCGCGTGAGTCTCCTCTCTCTCTCGTGCTCTCCCCAGATCGCGAAGTCCCCACTCCCGCTGTGAGTGAGACAAGGACGCGGGTTCTCTTGCCTCCGGCAACATGGAGACAGAGAGCGCCGTCTCTGAGCGCTCCTTGCGCGACGACAAAACGTTTGGGGAGTTACTCGAGGTAGTGACTAACGCGGTGGCCAGGCTTAAGTTAGACTGGCCACAGGAGCAAGAGAACCCCAGGCACTCCAAATTAGACGACAGATTTTTGTTGGGCGGCCAGGGGGAGAGATCCCAACATCGATCTCTCCCCTTTTTCTCAGACCTCCATGAGGAGTTATCTCGTTCATGGAGTAAGCTTTACTCCTCACGTATCTTTGTACCACAATGTCGATTTATTCGACTATCGTGGGTGCTAAGGCGCAGGGGTATGTGACGATGCCTCAGGTTGAGGAGATGCTCGCGGTCTATCTCTCCCCTGGGAATTCGTAATCACTTAAGAAGCCAACCCTGCCCACCAAGCCTTGCAGAGTAATTTCATCGCTGGTGGGGAAGGCATTTCAAGCAGCGGGTCAGGCTGGTGCTGCCCTGCACACCATGGCGGTTCTGTAGGCGTACCAGGCTGACCTGCTGAAAGACCTGAGCACGGGCAGGAGTGAGGAGGCGTTTTCAGAGCTGCGCCGAGCCACGGATCTGTTTCTTTGTGCAACCAAGCAGACGGCCCGTGCCATTGGCCGTTCTATGGCTGCGTTGCCATGGAGAGACACCTCAAGGGCCCGGGACCGCGGGGGTGTACCCCCCCGGGGAGGGGCGCGAGAAGTTCCAACAGAAAGTAGAGGCTCCTTCCTGGCACCCTCAGGGGGCCGCTGTACAATCTCTGCCGCCACTGGTGTTTCGGGGAACAGTGGTCTCCAGCGAAATGTTAGGTGTTCGGTTGCCTCCTGCCATGTTTCAGGACACCAGACATCTAACATCCCCCCATCAAAGCAAAGTGTCAAAACTAGTGCCCCTTTCAGAGAAGCTGGCAGCATGGAAGCTACTGCCAAATATCTCTCCATGGGTAGAAAGGACTGTAGAGAAAGGCTACAGGATTCAGTTTGCATATCGGCCTCTGCGTTTCAATGGCGTAGTCTCCACTTCCGTGAAACTGGAACGAGTGCATTTGTTGACACAGGAATTGCAAGCTCTGCTGGACAAAGGGGCCATAGAACATGTTTTCCTGTCAGACAGAAAGTCAGGCTATTACAGCCGGTATTTTCTGGTTCCCAAGAAAGATGGGGGATTGCGTCCAATTTTAGATCTTCGCGGGTTGAACTGCTACCTCAGAACATACAAGTTCAAGATGTTGACGATCAAGATGATTGTGTGTCAGATCCAATCAGGGGACTGGTTCATGACAATCAATCTCAAGGACGCATATTTTCACATAGAAATCTTGCCACAACACAGGAAGTTCTTGAGGTTCACTTTTGGGGGCGAAGCTTACCAGTATCAGGTTCTTCCATTCGGCCTAGCTTTGTCACCTCGCACATACACAAAATGCATGGATGCAGCACTGGCTACTCTGCGACTCCAGGGCATCCGCATTTTAAATTACATAGATGACTGGCTGATTCTGGCTCAGGCTCAAGAGCTTGCCCTTTGACATCGGGATGTCGTCCTAGCTCATCTTGAATCTCTGGGGTTGAGACTCAACGCCAAGAAAAGCGATCTTTCTCCTGCTCAGAGGACAAAGTATTTGGGGGTTGTATGGGATTCGATCACGATGCAGGCACAGCTGTCTCCTGCACGCATCGAATCCATTCTAAATGCCCTAAAGAACATCAAGCTAGGCCAGAGAATTACTGTTCATTACTTTCAGAAGGTTCTAGGTCTCATGGCAGCTGCATCCCCGATGATACCCTTGGGCCTCCTGCACATGAGATTGTTTCAGTTGTGGCTCAGAGCCAGGGGATTTCATCCAAGGGCCAATCCCCAGAGACAAATAAGGGTTACGCGCGAGGGGCTTCGTACCCTTTCTATGTGGTTCAGACCCCGGTTTCTGACTTTGGGTCCCACTCTAGGTCCGTGTTGTCATTGCAAGATGCTAACGACAGACGCTTCCCTCACAGGTTGGGGTGCGGTCTTGGATGGCTGTCCAGCCCAAGGGATCTGGAGAGGTCATCTTCTCGACTGGCACATCAATTGCCTCAAAATGATGGCTCTATTTCGGGCCCTGAAATACTTCCTCCAGAAGTTAAGAGGCTACCATGTCATAGTGCGGGTGGACAACACGGTGGTAGTCTCTTACATAAATCACCAGGGCGGACTGCGTTTGCGCTGCCTGAACAGGCTAGCGCAGCAGGTTCTGCTGTGGGCACAGGACAAGTTCCTGTCCCTCAGGGCGATTTACATCAGTATTACATCCCCAGCCCGAGCTCTGGAACCTTCATGTCTGGCCCCTGAGGGGGACCAACTAAGAGATGCTGGGCTTCCAGCCGACATAGTAGAGACTATTCTAAGTGCCAGGGCTCCCTCCACTAGAAGAAGTTATGCCTTCAAATGGCACATTTTTGAAAATTGTATGGCACACCATGTAGACCCAGTTCACTGCCAAGTTGTTTCAGTGCTGGAGTTCCTGCAAGAGAACAGGCTTTTTAACTCTCTCTCTCGCGCTCTCTCTCTCACTCACACACACACTCACTCCACAGTGTGGAAGTTGTTTTACAGGACTCTTACGCTGTAAAATGCTAGCTTTTTTGTGCCTCAGGCACATGTCCTGGTACTCTCAGAGTCTATGTGGCCACCATTTCAGCTTGCCATGCTCTGATTGATGGGGTTTCTGTGGGAAAGCACCCTTTAGTCGCCCGCTTCATTCGTGGAGCCAAGCGGTTGAGGCCGCCCACTAGAGCGACAGTCCCTTCGTGGGACTTAGCTATAGTGCTCGAGGGTCTGGTTGACACCCCTTTCGAAGCACTAGAGTCAGCACCTGTCAGGTTTCTGACCCTAAAGTTGGTTTTTCTAATGACTATTACTTCTCTGAAGAGAACTGGGGATTTGCAGGCTCTGTCAGTCTCGCTGTCCTGCCTAGACTTTGCCCCTGGGCTGGTCAAAGCTATTTTGCATCCTCACCCTAATTATCTTCCAAAAGTTACATTCTCGACCATACATCCGGTCGTTCTTGAAGCCTTCTGTCCTCTGCCGCTCATGACAATGGAGCAGGAAAGACTTCACTTACTGTGTCCAGTATGTGCTCTTCAGATTTACGTCCACCGCACCAGCCAGTGGTGTAAGTCGGAGCAGCTTTTCATATGCTATGGGGGCCCCAACCGGGGGGCGGCCGCCACTAGCAAACTATGTCACATTGGGTGAGGGATGCTATTGCCCTAGCCTATGAGGCGCGTGGTCAAGCTTCGCCGCTAGGAGTTAGGGCCCATTCAACCAGGGGGGTTGCATCTTCTACGGCTTTGGCAAGAGGTGTCCCCTTGCAGCAAATGTGTGATGCGGCAGGTTAGTCCTCTCCGCACACATTTGTCAGATTCTATAGTTTGGATGTCCATGCTACTCTGGGCTCGCATGTCCTTGAGTTAGCATCCCTTAGGCATGTCTGAGACCTTTTTCAATGTTTGTGCGCACACACCACACAACCTGGGGGTCCAGACACTTCCAGTGCGGCAGCGTTGGTATTCTCGTTCCCATTAGCGTTTGATACGCAGCATCGAGAGTAGCTTTTGATAGGGAACGTCTCGGGTTACTTGACTGTAACCCTGTTCCCTGAAAAAGCAGGAACGAGATGCTGTGCCTCAATACCGCACTGTAGACGTGTCTGGCGTCTCTTCAGACAAAGCGTAACCTGAAGGTATGTCCGTTTCACGTCTATTTACAACCTGCAGGTGCACGTAATCAATGATGTAACTCACCGAGGTTATTTAAGCCAATTCTTGGTATGTTTGACACACGTGCTTCGCAACCGGTCGAACAAAGAATGTTTTCATTAGCGTTTGATACGCAGCATCTCGTTCCCGCTTTTTCAGGGAACAGGGTTACAGTCAAGTAACCCAAGATGAACCCATTGAAGAAAAAAAGTCAGCTCATTAACTATGACTGCCTGCCACAGGTTGTTGTTTTGCTGAAGCCGGTGATGATCTTCATGCCAGCCCACACCACCTTTGCGATGTTCTGCTGTAGCCTGCCCTCCAGCTTCCTTCCGTAGGCTTCTTTGTTCACCCTTAGTCTCACCTTCAACTCTTTCCGCACTCTCCTCATTTGTTCCTTGTCCTTCTGCCTGAAAGCCTGCTTCTTTTTATTCAGATGTTACTTCAGGTCCTTACCCAGGGTTTGTTATTAGGAAAACAACACACCCTCCTGACTGGAACTGTAGTGTCTATGCAGAAATTGATGTAGTCTCTTATGCAGTCCATAATGTTGTTAATGTCTTCCCCAGCTAGTACACATATCACAAATCTGCAGAGCCTCCTCTGCCTCTTGTGACCATCTTCTTATGGTCCTTTTTGTCACAGACTGCCTTAGGACAACAGGCCAAAATGTGGGTGTCCGTAGAACCAGGTTGTGGTCAAACCAAAATTGTGACCATGAATTCCCTAGGCACATAAAATTGACGACCAGTTATGTGAAAAAATAAGTACACCCCATGGAAACTGTTGGCTTTTTTATTTTATTTGGACAAGTAAACATTTGATTATCTTTGAAACAGTGCCTATTATTAGTTGATATATTTGAACAAAACCACAAGGAAAAATAGCCTTTTCAATTATTTATTCAACAGAAATATCAATAGATGTGATGTTCTTCTGTGGAAAAAGTAAGTATACCCTAGGCTTCAGAAGCTAGTATTGCCCCCTTTAGCAGAAATAACTTCTTGTAGGCGTTTTGCATAATTGTCCACCAGTCTCCGACATTGGCTTTCTGGAATTTTTCTTACCACTCTTCCATGCAATATTCTTACGGTTGCAAGATGTTTAAGGATTTTCTTGCATGTATTGCCTGTTTCAAATCCCCCCACAACATTTTAATGGGATTCAAATCTGGGCTTTGTCTAGACCATTCCATAACCCTCTATTTCTTCTTTTTGAGCCATTCCTTGGTGGATTTGCTAGTGTGCTTATGATCATTATTATCTTCAAGCACTCTTTGATATGATGCAGAATTCACAGTTGAATCAATGAATGCATGCTGACCATTTGCCAAGGCAGCATTTCCACCACTGTATGAGGTGCTTCTCCTGAAAAGCTGTCTTTGGTCTGCACCAAACATGTCTGCTGTTACTGTGGCCAAACTACTCTTATCTTTGATTTGTATGTCCAGAACACATTATTCCAAAAGGCCTGGTCTTTGCCTATATGCTCATTGGCAAACTGTAGTCTTGCTCTAATGTTCTTTTTAGACAGCAAAGGCTTTTTCATGACACACCTCCCATGCAGGTCAAATTTGTGCAATCTCTTTCTGATTGTAGACGCATGCACTTTGACACGAACAGTTGCAAGACTTACTAACAGATCCTGTGATGAAATTTTGGGGTTCTTGGAGACTCATTTTTGCATCAGACTGCTCTTGGGCTGAATTTGCTGGGACGCCCAGTCCTGGAAAATTGGCAGTTGTTTGAAATCTGTGCCACTTGTAGATGTTTTTCCTTACAGTGGAGTGATGTATTTCAAATAATTTGGAGATCTTTTTAAATCCCTTGCCAGACTCATAGGCATTCACAACCTTTTTTCTGAAGGCCTTATAGAACCCTTTAGGTCTTGGCATGATGACACGATATATATATGAGAGGGGTGTAAATAAGACAGGTTCCACCCGCACTCCCTAAGCATGTTCTAATCACTGGCAACCAATCTTGAACACCTGATTCTAATTTTGTGGATTTGAACTGTGATAAACTGTGATGTGTGGAT
>CM042562.1:782183-832183 GCA_023630585.1 Cranoglanis bouderius
AACAAGGTGAGGTTGCTGAAGACAGTTTACTGTCAAAAGTCATACACCATGGTAAGACTGAGCATAGCAACAAGACAGAAGGTAGTTATACTTCATCAGCAAGATTTCTCCCAGACAGAAATTTCAAGGCAGACAGAGGTTTCCAGATGTGCTGTCCAAGCTCTTTTGAAGAAGCACAAAAAAATGTTGAGGAACATAGACACAGTGGTCAGCCAAGGAAACTTACTGCAGCAGATGAAAGTCACATCACGCTTACTTCCCTTCACAATCGGAAGAAGTCCAGCAGTGCCATCAGCTCAGACCTGGCAGAAACCAGTGGGACCCTGGTACACCTATCTACTGTCCAGAGATGTCTGGTCAGAAATGGCCTTCATGGAAAACTCGCGGCCAAAAAGCCATACCTCCGATGTGGAAACAAGGCCAAGCGACTTAACTATGCACGAAAACACAGGAACTGGTGTGCAGAAAAATGGCAGCAGGTGCTCTGAACTGATGAGTCAAAATTTGACATATTTGGCTGTAGCAGAAGGCAGTTTGTTTGCCGAAGGGCTGGAGAGCGGTACATGAATGAGTGTCTGCAGACAACAGTGAAGCATGGTGGAGGTTCCTTGCAAGTTTGGGGCTGAATTTCTGCAAATGGAGTTGGGGATTTGGTCAGAATTAATTTTCTCCTCAATGCTGAGAAGTACAGGCAGATACTTATCCATCATGTAATACCATCAGGGAGGCATCTGATTGGCCCCAAATTTATTCTGCAACAACCCAAAACATACAGCGAAAGTCATTAAGAACTATCTTCAGCATAAGAACAAGGAGTCCTGGAAGTGATTTTATGGCCCCCACAGAGCCCTGATGTCAACATCATCGAGTCTGTTTGGGATTACATGAAGAGAGAGAAGCAGCTGAGGCTGCCTAAATCCACAGAAGAACTGTGCTTAGTTATGCACGATGTTTGGGCCAACCTACCTGCTGAGTTCCTTCAAAAACTGTGTGCAAGTGTACCTAGAAGAATTGATGAATTGATGCTGTGTGTGGTCACACCAAATATTGATTTGATGTAGATTTGTCTTCTGTTCACTCACTTTGCATTTTGTTAATTGATAAATACAAACTATTAACATGTCTATTTTTGAAAGGTTTCTTACTTTACAGCATTTTTTCACACCTGCCTAAAACTTTTGCACAGTACTGTGTGTATGTGTATATAACTTTGTTTCATTTACTACTGTTTACTGCTCCTTACGGTATTTTATTTTTTTATGTAGAAACATTTAATTTAATGTTGAAGACATCTTTGCTCTACAGCATTTCTTTGCAATCTTTGCAAGACGTTTGCACAGTAATGTATATATATATGTGTATATATATATATATATATATATATATATATATATATATATATATATATATATATATATAGTATCTCATAAAAGTGAGTACACCCCTCACATTTTTGTAAATATTTTATTATATCTTTTCATGGGACAACACTGACGAAATGACACTTTGCTACAATGTAAAGTAGTGAGTGTACAGCTTGTATAACAGTGTAAATTTGCTGTAGCCTCAAAATAACTCAACACACAGTCATTAACGTCTTAAACGCTGTCAACAAAAGTGAGTACACCCCTAAGTGAAAATGTCCAAATTGGGCCCAATTAGCCATTTTCCCTCCCTGGTGTCATGTGACTCGTTAGTGTTACAAGGTCTCAGGTGTGAATGGGGAGCAGGTGTGTTAAGTTTGGTGTTATCGCTCTCACACTCTCTCATACTGGTCACTGGAAGTTCAACATGGCACCTCATGGCAAAGAACTCTCTGAGGATCTGAAAAAAAGAATTGTTGCTCTACATAAAGATAGCCTAGGCTATAAGAAGATTGCCAACACCCTGAAACTGAGCTGCAGCACGGTGGCCAAGACCATACAGCGGTTTAACAGGACAGGTTCCACTCAGAACAGGCCTCGCCGTGGTCGACCAAAGAAGTTGAGTGCACGTGCTCAGCATCATATCCAGTGGTTGGCTTTGCAGAATAGATGTATGAGTGCTGCCAGCATTGCTGCAGAGGTTGAAGGGGTGGGGGGTCAGCCTGTCAGTGCTCAGACCATACGCCGCACACTGCATCAAATTGGTCTGCATGGCTGTCTTCCCAGAAGGAAGCCTCTTCTAAAGATGATGCACAAGAAAGCCCGCAAAACAGTTTGCTGAAGACAAACAGACTAAGGACATGGATTACTGGAACCATGTCCTGTGGTCTGATGAGACCAAGATAAACTTATTTGGTTCAGATGGTGTCAAGCGTGTGTGGCGGCAACCAGGTGAGGAGTACAAAGACAAGTGTGTCTTGTCTACAGTCAAGCATGGTGGTGGGAGTGTCATGGTCTGGGGCTGCATGAGTGCTGCCGGCACTGGGGAGCTACAGTTCATTGAGGGAACCATGAATGCCAACATGTACTGTGACATACTGAAGCAGAGCAGGATCCCCTCCCTTCAGAAACTGGGCCGCAGGGCAGTATTCCAACATGATAACGACCCCAAACACACCTCCAAAACGACCACTGCCTTGCTAAAGAAGCTGAGGGTAAAGGTGATGGACTGGCCAAGCATGTCTCCAGACCTAAACCCTATTGAGCATCTGCGGGGCATCCTCAAACAGAAGGTGGAGGAGCGCAAGGTCTCTAACATCCACCAGTACTGTGATGTCGTTATGGAGGAGTGGAAGAGGACTCCAGTGGCAACCTGTGAAGCTCTGGTGAACTCCATGCCCAACAAGGTTAAGGCAGTGCTGGAAAATAATGGTGGCCACACAAAATATTGACACTTTGGGCCCAGTTTGGACATTTTCACTTAGGGCTGTACTCACTTTTTTTTGCCAGCGGTTTAGACATTAATGGCTGTGTGTTGAGTTATTTTGAGGGGACAGAAAATTTACACTGTTATACAAGCTGTACACTCACTACTTTACATTGTAGCAAAGTGTCATTCAGTGTTGTCCCATGAAAAGATATAATACAATATTTACAAAAATGTGAGGTGTACTCACTTTTGTGAGTATATATATATATATATATATATATATATATATATATATATATATATATATATATACACACACATACATATATACATAATACACAGTGGTGCTTGAAAGTTTGCGAACCTCAGCATATGACCTAAACCCAATTAAGCAATGAGACAAAAATATTGTACTTGGTCATTTATTTATGGGGTTTTTTAAAAATCTTTTTTGCAGCCTGACAACTCTTTTTCTGAGGTCCTCAGAAATCTTCTTGTTTGTGCTATGGTACACATCCACAAACATATGTTGTGAAGACTTTGATATATCCCTGTTCTTAAAAATAAAATAAAACAAAGAAAATAAATAAAAAATAAATGACCAAGTATAATATTTTTGTCCCATTTGTTTAAATGGGTTCTCTTTGTCTACTTTTGGGACTTGTGTGAAAAATATGATGATGTTTTAGGTCATATTTAAGGGTTATTTATTTATATAAATATAGTACTGTGCAAAAGTTTTAGTCAGGTGTGAAAAAATGCTGTAAAATAAGAATGCTTTCAAAAATAGACATGTTAATAGTTTATATTTATCAATTAACAAAATGCAAAGTGAGTGAACAGAAGAAAAATCTACATCAAATATTTCATATCATATATATTAATAATATAATAATATAATATAATCAATATTTGGTGTGACCACCCTTTGCCTTCAAAACAGCATCAATTCATCAATTCATCTAGGTACACTTGCACATAGATTTTGAAGGAACTTGGCAGGCAGGTTGGCCCAAACATCTTGGATAACTAACCACAGTTCCTCTGTGGATTTAGGCTGCCTCAGTTGCTTCTCTCCCTTCATGTAATCCCAGACAGAGATCAGGGCTCTGTGGGGGCTATACCATCACTTCCTGCCTCACACCTGCCTCAAACTTTTGCACAGTACTATATATATATATATATATATATATATATATATATATATATATATATATATAACTGTGCAAAAGAGAGAGTGAGAGATAAGAAACTTTTTTGCACTGTATTCCCAGATTGATTTGTTTCTGATTTAACTTATATTTATCACATTTTGTGGTTATATTGGCACTCTACTTTGGAGTAGATTGCTTTTCAGCCCTCTGCTGTCCTCTTGACCAGCATCAGCAAGTGCATTTAATGTCACACATAAAGGCTTAATTGCATACAAGTAAGTTATAGAGTTGAACTTTTATGGTGATTTCATGCAGTGTCAGTTTCATTACAGTCATGTAGAAATTTTGTTTATACTTTCCCTAATAAGAGAAAGTATAGTATAACTGTCTGATCAGTGTTCTGTTCCTTAGTCCCTCCACTATAGCAGGTATTGCTTCGTCCATCCTACTCTTTGTGGCTGCCATTGCCACCACGGTATGTTGCTTTATGTGCTCTTGCTGCTACCTGTATCAGCGGCACAGGCAACATGGCAGGACATCTTATGATTGTAAGTACATTTAAGTGCATACTCCTTAGACACACCAGTTAAATTCTTTTCAGTGCAGAGGTTAATTGGAGCACCACACGCAGTTTACAGAATGTATGAAAGCACCTATTCATAGTCATTACAGATAAATTGTATGTTGTCTGCTTCAGTTTTTCCAGCATCCTCAGCTAATTCTTAGAAAGATGTGCTAATGTTAAAAATGATGGATTAGATACAGTGGGTATAGAAAAGAATCACCCCCCTTTAGAATAATCACATTTTGTTGCTTTTTAGCCTGAAATGAAGACGGACACAGTTTTTGTTTTATCCAGCTGTATTTACTCAGTGCAACTTATATCTTTCACGTGGATGTTATAACACCAACATGTCAGAAAAAAAATAATAAATAAATAAAAAACCAGAATCACTGAGTTGGAAAAAGGATCACCCCCCTACTAAAAATGACTTGTAAACTCAATAAGGTGGAGCTAATCACCTTCTCAATGGCACACAAAGCCATTTGACTTTCAACTGTGATCAGCTTTGGTCATTTTGATTAGCTCAGCATGAAAAGAGCTTTCCTGGAGCATTTTGTAGTGCAACTGAAGCAAACAATCAACTATGGGTGCCAAGGCACTGTCAAAAGATCTCTGGGATAATGTTGTGGACAGGCACAAGTCAGGAGATGGATACAAAAAAAATTCAAAGGCTTTATTAATGTCTAGAAGCACAGTGAAGTGCTCAGAGAGGCTACCAAGAGGCCTACAGCAACTCTGAAGCAGTTGCAGGAATTTATGACAGAGTGGTCATTGTGTGAATGTGACAACAATATCACAAATTCTCCACAAATGTGGCTTGTATGGGAGGGTTGCAAGAAAAAAGTCACTCCTCAAGAAAGGCCGCATGCAGTCATGACTGAGCTTTGCCAAAACGAACCTTGAACATTCAGGTCAGATGAGACTAAAATTAAATTATTTGGCCTCAACACCAAACGATATGTCTGGCAGAAATCCAATACAGCTCACCATCCAAATAACACCATTCCTACAGTAAACCATGGAGGTGGTAATATCCTGTTATGGGGGTGTTTCTCTGCAGCAGGAACTGGAGCACTTGTCAGGATAGAAGGAAAATGGATGGGGCAAAATACCATCAAATTCTTGAGGAAAATCTGCTGCCCTCTGCCAGAAAGTTGTCAATGGGAAGAAGATTTACCTTACAACATGACAATGACCCAAAGCATACAGCTGACCACACAGTGGTTGAAGGAGAAAAATGTGAATGTCCTTGCATGGCCTAGTCAGAGCCCAGACTTAAACCCCATTGAAAATCTGTGGAATGACTTAAAGACTGCAGTCCATAAACGGTCACCATCAAATTTAACTGAACTTGAGCAGTTCTGCAAAGAAGAGTGGGCAAATATTGCAAAGTCTAGATGTGCAAAGTTAGTAGAGACATATCCCAACAGACTAAAGGCTGTAATTAAAAAATTAAGGCAAATTAAAGCAAGGGGGTGATCCTTTTTCCAACTCAGTGATTCTGTTTTTTTTTTTTTCCTGACATGTTGGTGTTATATATTTCACTTTTATAACTTATAAAGTGATGTTATAAGTTGTACTGAGTAAATACAGCTGGATAAAACAAAAACTATGTCCATGATTAATTTACAGGGGGTTATTCTTTTCTATACCCACTGTAAATCCATCCACATTTAAATACACAAACACTTTAATTTCAGCCCAGCAGATTCCTATGGCCAGCTACCCCATGGGGCCCATGTATGATGCTTATGGTAAACCTATTGGAAATTTTGAGTACTCTGGATATGCAGTGGCACCTCAGTATCCTGGTATGCCTCAGCAGTGTCCCAGCTTCCCTCAGGTGCCATATCCCCCATGTCTTCCTGCCATTCCAGGGCCCAGTCAAGGAGGTAAAAGATAAAAAGTGAAAACTGAATATGAATACTTTATTTGAAATGAACAGATAATGTGTTCTAAACAGATACAAATAAACATACAAATAGGAGGCACACTATATATATATTTTTTTGCTCCAGTAGCCCGACCCAAACACAACCTTACTGAGCTCTAAATTAAACCATATTTCTAACTGGCCCAAAATTTATAAAAGTAATTTGTTTTTATTTATAGAGCCACTGCTCCATATAGCTCATGTACTGAACAAGCTGCTGTGGTCATCATTTAATTAAATTAAAATCATTTAAAAAATATTAACTTGTACCTTGTCATTCTCAAATGAATGTTATGTATCATTATTAAAAGATAATCTTCCTGAAAAATTATATGGGCGTCATAATAAAATGCTGCTTATAGAAAGACATATTTTTCACAGTGGCACTGTGTTCCAGATTCATACAAAAATTCTGATAACATGTCCAGTAAACTTTTTTGATCTTTCTGTAATGTAACAAACCCAAAAACAAAAGCAAATATAATAAAATAAAGACATAATTGGTTTGAAATATATTTTCCTAGCTTACTCGGTCACATTAGATAGAATGCTTGCCAGAACAGTCCACAGGGCATCTGGATGAAACCAATTAACTTGTCATGTTGGAGAGAAACTGTAGAAGTTGCAAATTGGACATTGCTATTTGTTGTTGTATCTTGCATATTATTCAATCATATTTAATTAATTTGTTTTCATATTGGCTTAAAAAGTTTTGGCATAATCAGTAATATTTATTCTTTATTCATTTAAGAAACCTGTGCTTGTAATTGGTGCTGTGTAAGTATGAATAAACTTTGCCTAACTCATCCTTTGTGTTTGCAAATTTCAGCGCCACCACCATATTCTGCTTCATAGCACCCAGAACCCAGGCCACTGAGAGATGCTCAAGGAAGGGGAGCATAAAATTAGTTTGTGACATGGGGCCCTGCTCTTGAGGAATCCTCAGAATAATCTGCAACACTTTATAAAATCATATTTGTTGTATTTATTTCTTAAATAATCTCTGAAGTGAAGCATGAATGGCCTGGTTTTGCCTGTTATTGTTTGTGTAGAGATTTTTCATGTTACTGACTGGTGAAACAGGTTTCCCCATAAAACACTCAACTAATTTAGGATTCACCTATCCTCAGTCTAGATATTATCATGTTTATACATTATCCATTCAAAAATGTCTGGAAGTTAGCAAAAGAATTAACAGGCAAGGTTCTTTGTTTTGGTTTCCAGCTTTGTCTTTCAGAGTAAGTGTTACATTAATAATGAAGTATAAATTACATGCAGCCTTTTCCTGCATCTACAGTTCATGATAATGAACCTAATATGCCCATTTTGCTCTTGGAGTTCATATTTAACTTAACAGGGTAAATATCTTACTATATTAAGCATACCTACTGGTGTATAGTATACAGTACATAAAAGTAGCCCTGATTTTAGCTTTTGGTTTTATTGGTGTTCTCTTTAGATACTGACAGTAGTATATCTGTTCCTTCTGCTTATTTTAACTGTAATTTTGATACTAATATTAAACAGCCTTTACTTTTTAAAATGTTTATTACACTAAATGAGCAAATTGGTGGTGAATTGTTTGTTATGGACTGAAAAGAAGTTGCAAGAATCAGGAATTTTTGTGAAAATATTTATAAAACCTATGCTAAACCAACATGAACTCATCTGCAATACCATTTGAATTAAACTTTTGTAGTACAGTGTGGGTAAAAACAGATCTAGCAGTGATTGTGTAATTCAGTTTCTTTTACTTTGAAGCCTTCGTCAACATGGTTTCAAATTAACCAGTGATCCATTAATTAATTTGTTGCTAACCGTACAATACATTATAGATGAATCATACAAAAAATGATTAGAATATGATAGTGTAGGGTGTCTCAGAGTGCAATGACACTGGCATCTCCTCTGCAACGTAAACAACCTCACAGCAGTCTTGCAAAAAGTTGCCAATAATAACAAAGCAGTACATTTGTGTAATTCTTTAGTTCTTAGAGAATACATGAATCAAAACGTCACGAGGTGATTTTTGTTAAAAGGACTAGTCAATAATGTCACCACAGAAGATTAAAGTTTTTGTGAAAATTTGATAGTGTACATTTTGAAGGACACAGATATGTAATATTTTAATGACAAAAGAAAACCGTGTTACTCTTGGAATGATGCAAAACGTTACTGAGGTTATAAATTCTGATGAGAGTTCTCATCTAAAGGACTGAATACTGAATTGCATTACTGAAATGTGTTACATAACTGAATTTTTCAATAAAATATTTGGTCTTTTATCTCTCCCTTTTATCTTTATATATATATATATATATATATATATACACACACACACACACACACACACACACACACACACATACAGGTGCATCTAAAAAAAAATTTGAATATCGTGGAAAAGCTCATTTTTTCCGTAATTTAATTCAAAAAGATTCATTTAATTTTTAGATTCATTACCCATAAAGTGAAATATTTCAAGCCTTTTTTTGTTTTGATCTTCACGGTTACGACTTATAGCGCACAGAAATGAGATACTGGAAAAATTCAGTATCTCAAAAATATTAGAATAAAGAATTTATAATACAGCAATACTGACCTGAGAAGAGCTCTAATCAGCCAATTAACTCAAAACACCTTTTTTACTCAAAACACCATTGCTCAGTGGTCCAAAGTCCTCTTTTCTTTTGAAAATAAATTTTGCATTTCATTTGGAAATCAAGGTCCCAGAGTCTGGAGGAAGAGTGGAGAGGCACAGAATCCAAGTTGCTTGAAGTCCAGTATGAAGTTTCTGCAGTCAGTGATGATTTGGGGTGTCATGTCATCTGCTGGTTGGTGTTGGTTCACTGTGTTTTCTCAAGTCGAGAGTCAATGCAGCGTCTACCAGGAGATTTTAGAGCACTTCATGCTTCCATCTGCCCACAAGCTTTATGGAGATGCTGATTTCCTTTTCCAGGAGGATTTGGCACCTGCCCAGAGTGTCAAAACTACTAGTAACTGGTTTGCTGACCAAGGTATTACTGTGCTTGATTGGCCAGCCAACTCATCTGACCTGAACCCCATAGAGAATCTATGCAAATTTTTTGAGATGCACCTGTGTGTGTGTGTGTATATATATATATGTCAGGTGTATGATTTAACAATTATACCAAACAGGTGCTAATGATCATCAATTCAATATGTAGGTTAAAACACAATCATTAATTAAAACAGAAACAGCTGTGTAGAAGGAGTAAAACTGGGTGAGGAACAGCCAAACTCAGCTAACAAGGTGAGGTTGCTGAAGACAGTTTACTGTCAAAAGTCATACACCATGGCAAGACTGAGCAGAGCAACAAGACAGAAGGTAGTTATACACTTTGCATTTTGTTAAGTGATACATCTGGACTATTAACATCTATTTTTGAAAGCATTCTTACTTTTTTTTCACAACGGCCTAAAACTTTTGTACAGTACTGTATATCTCGACATAACAAAAGTTGTTTTCTCGTGATCTCAACTTAATTTTCTCATGATCTCAACATAACAAAAGCCACCCACGACTAAGCTTTGCCAAAATGCACCTTGAAGATTCTGAGGCCACATGGAAAAAGGTGTTATGGTCAGATGAGACTAAAATTGAATTATTTGGCCTCAACACCAAACGATATGTCTGGCGGAAATTCAATACAGCTCACCATCCAAATAACACCATTGAGTGGTTGAAGGAGAAAAAGGTGAATGTCCTTGCATGGCCTAGTCAGAGCCCAGACTTAAACCCCATTGAAAATCTGTGGAATGACTTTTTAAAATTTTTTCTGACATGTTGGTGTTATATCTTTCACTTGGATGTTATAAGTTGCACTGAGTAAATACAGCTGGAAAAAACAAAAACTGTGTCCGTCTTCATTTCAGGCTGAAAAGCAACGTGAAAAATTGCCCATTTACACTTAAAATTTGATTGTGCCAACTTTAGCAGCAATAACTGCAACCAAACATTTCCGATAACTGGAGATCAGTCTTTCACTTACTTCTAGGACTAGGACTTACTCCTATTCTTTGGATCATTATCTTGCTGCATAATCCAGTTGCGCTTGAGTTTCAATTTACAGACTGAAGACCAGATATTCTCCTTTAGGATTTTCTGGTAGAGTGCAGAATTCATGTTTCCCTCAATTATTGCAAGTTGCCTAGGCCCTGAAGCAGCAAAGCATCCTGTGGGAATACAAATTTAAAATCATGGTAACTGTGATGGCTCTTGGTGCCCCTGTCCCATTCTTTGAATTGGTGGCCAGTACTTGAGTTAAGTGTAAATGCAGTACTCTAGGTTTAGGCTTTTTTTTATCTCCATGATAATTAAGTTGTCTGAGTTATACAGTGTGGTGAGGAGGAAGGCGTGGCCAGGCTGTGAGGATGCACACCTGGCACTGATCTGTCTAATCAGTGGGAGAGAGAGATAAAGGAGCGGCTGGAAGCGCCGGGGAGAGGGGGGAGAGAGATGCACGTGCATTTTGTGTTCCGTTTGTGTGTTTTATGTTTGGTTTCAGTTTCGTTTACTATTAAACTTTATGTTTATGTTCAGCCGGTTCCCGCCTCCTCCTTGCCTGACCTTTAAATTGTTACATACAGTTATGCTGATTGGATTAGGACTGGTGAAACTCCAGAGCCTGGGGCAGGTTCATATAACTGTTTACTTCCTTTGCATACATTGTTTAAAGTCATCATGTGAGTGATTTGTCTCCACCTCTAAGCACTGCCCCCTAAAATGTATATAAAAGTACAATGTATAGCTCATTGCTTTAGTCTTGATGACTGCAGTGCAAGACAGCATGTTCTGACCTGTAGACTGATGCTCCTGATGTTCTACAATAAAGAATCCTGCTGAAGCTTTACCCGAGGCATCTGGCCCTTGCTTCCGAGTTTCCAACAGTTTTGGCGCCATGACCTGTGATAGAGTTTGATGCCTGACATTGATCCAGACTGAAGTTACTCAAGCTCAACCACGATTTGGTGTCACTCTATCGAACCACTACAGACCAGTAAATGTGGTTATCCTCTGCACCGCCAGAGAAGTGTTAACAAATAGCTGCAGGGTTGGTTAACAAATTGGTTATCCTCTGTTTTATCAGATACATTTTTGGTTTATCCTCTGTTTCATCAGGGAATGTTAACAACAGTTGTTTGTGTTAACAAATTGGTTATTCTCTGTTTTATCAGGGACGTTTTTGGTTTATCCTCTGATCAGTCAGGGAAGTTCAAGTTCAAGTTTAGTTTATTTGTATAGTGCGTTTAACAATGGATATTGTCCCAAAGCAGCTTTACAGAAATATATCAATTCTGGACATAGATTTTAAATTTATGAATTTATCCCCAGTGAGCAAGCCAGAGGCGACGGTGGCAAGGAAAAACTCCCTGAGACGATATGAGGAAGAAACCTTGAGAGGAACCAGACTCAAAAGGGAACCCATCCTCATCTGGGTAATACTGGATAGTGCAATTATAAATAAATAAATCCCCTTCTATAAATGTACCAATACTACATGGTCAAAGAGCAGTTGTGAAACCATGAATATTCATTACCGTTTTTATATGAAGTCTGTTTTGCTGTACTTCATACTACTGTTCACTGATGCAGACTTGAGTGCCAAATTGTTTGGGGCAATTGCAGTCCTAGCCATCATAGCATAACTGTTCATATGAATTGAGGTCCAAAGCCATCTTTATGGTTTTTACTGATCTTTAGGCTGCACTGTGTGGGGCCATCCTCAGCAGCAGCATGTGACTTCCAATTGATGAGATCTCCAACCAGAAATAGGGCATCAGGATGGATCAGGCAGGTCCAGAGAGCAGAAGGGGTCGGGATCACTGGCATCTCAGGAGTATCATGTGTAGCTCAACAGAAGGGGAGAGAGAGAGAGAGAGAGCATTAGGTATGCTTATTGTCCCGTTATGGTTAAGGACAATGTACTTTGCTTGAGTGCAAGTGGGTACTCCGGCAAGACTAGCTATGAAAGCATAACTAAAAGGAAGAGCAAGAAGGTAACACAGACATTAGGGCTCCCTGGGACATAAGGCGGCCAGCCACCCCACCATCAGCAAACCTGGGTGAACGTGTGAAAGTGGGGGGGAGGGGGCGACAGTATCCAAACATCCCAGTTCACCACAACACTCTATGCCTGTGAGACCTCTAGAACTATCCACAAAAGGCTTGACTAAACTAATATGTTTTCAGCCTGGACTTAAACACTGACACTGTGTCTGAGTCCCGAACACTAATTGGAAGGCTGTTCCATAACTGCGGGGCTTTGTAAGAGAAAGCTCTTCCCCCTTGCTGTAGCCTTCACTATTCGAAGTACCAACAAATAGCCTGCACCTTTTGATCAAAGTAGGCGTGGCAGATCATGAAAGACCAAAAGTTCGCTTAGGTACTGTGGCGCGAAGCCATTTAGCACTTTATAAGTCAGTAGTAGTATTTTATAATCAATGCGAAATTTCACTGGGAGCCAATGCAGTGTGGATAAGATAGGTGTAATGTGGTCATATCTTCTAGTTCTAGTAAGGATTCTTGCAGCTGCATTCTGGACTAAGTGGACTAAGTCTGGAACATCCAGACAGTAAGGCATTACAATAATCCAACTTAGAGGTGATGAAAGCATGGACTAATTTTTCTGCATCATGTAGTGACAATATAATCATGTAATGTAATCAGAAAACTTACTTCTAGCTGCATGTGGTCCTAGTATAAGTACTTCTGTCTTGTCAGAATTTAGTAAGAGGAAGTTAATAAGCATCCACTGTCTAATGTCCTTTACACATTCCTCAACTTTATTAATCTGGCGTCTGTCATCTGGCTTTGCTGAAACAAGTGGTACAGTGGAAGCTAATTCCATGTTTATGAATAATTTGACCCAGAGGTAGCATATATAAAGAAAAAAGCACTGGGTCTAAAACAGAACCTTGTGGAACACCAAACTTTACCTCAGTATGCATAGAGAATTCACCATTTACATCTACGAATTGATAGCGATCAGTCATATAAGACCTGAGCCAGGAGAGGGTCTTATATGACTGAATTGTCATTCCCTTAATGCCAACGACATTTTCTAGTCTACCAAGGAGAATAGTATGATGAATTGTATCAAAAGCTCAAGCAACACAAGCATGGAGACACAACCCTAATCAGAGGCCAGTAGTAGATCATTTACCACTTTAACCAGTGCTGTCTCTGTGCTATGATGAGGCCTAAATCCTGAGTGATACATTTCATGAATGTTATTCCTATTTAGGTATGAGCATAGCTGCTGTGCTACAACATTTCTAAGATCTTGGAGATAAAGGGGAGATTTGATATTGGCCTATACTTGGACAATTGACAGGGGTCGAGGTCAGGTTTTTTAATCAGGGGTTTGATAACTGTTAGTTTAATTGATTTAGGTACATAGCCAGTGCTAAGGGAAGAATTGATTATTTTTAGAAGGGGTTTGATTATTTCTGGAATAATCTGTTTGAAGAAACATGTAGGTAAGGGATCTAGTATACAAGTTGATGATTTTGATGAAGAAATTAATTAAATAAGTTCGGTCTCTCTAAGGGGAGTAAAGCATTCTAATCGTTGATTTGATATTGCTATATTATTACTTACAAGGTTAGTTATAAAACTGTCTGGTTTTAAATTAATAGTCTGAATTTTTAGGCAAACAAAGCAAATATTTAAAACAAAAAGAATCTTTTCAAAAAACTGGTACATACCTTTTAAGTATGGCCATGGGTGTGCGCACTGCGCTGAGGAACTGTCTTCTTCCATTTTGCCAACTGATCAGTGTTCAAAAAATTCTGGGAAATCACTGAACTTCACGACAAGTGACCCTACAAGAGGGATTATTGATAGGCTGTCTGTCACCTGCAAAAAAAAAAAACCAATCACATTTTAGAGAAGAAAAAAAATCATCCACTGATTTTCAAAGCTGCTACATAATAGTGACTTTCTACTCGACGACATTGATAAAAATGTAGTGGAGTGAAAAGTACGATATTTGTCTTTCAAATGTACTGAAGTTGAAGTCACAAGATTCCAGAAAAAATAATATTCAAGTAAAGTACAGATACTCAAAAAGTGTACTTAAGTATAGTACTCAAGTAAATGTAAATGTAAATTACTGTCCACCTCTGGAGGAGCCCAGAGGTGGACACTTCCTCATAGGTTTTCCCCCTCTCAGTAGTTCATCCCCACCTCACTGGTCCATAGGTGTCAAATTACTTAAGTCTAGGTTAAGAAAAACACTATATGATCATCAGAAGTTTAATGTTATAAGGTTTAGACGTAAAAACTATACAATCATCGGCGGTCTAACATATTGAGATCTATGCATGAATACTGCTGATGCATATGCCATGACATCTTCATAAGAAGCACCCTGGTGTAGAACATCACCTCAGACATTCATGAACATACCTAATAAGGGTCGCAAAGAGTCATCTGAGTGACTCTGCGTTGGAAATGGACTCCACAGGAAACAGATTTCACAAAAGATTTCATGGCTTCATGGACTTTTAGTACCTCCATTCTTACGCTACATGGTTTTCTGGGTAATCATGCAGTTTATACCACCCCTTGTCGAATACAGTTGCAATCAAAATTTTTCAACCCCCATTGCCGCATTCAACCCCCAATCAGGTTTATTGTCAAAATTTACAGACTTTGTAATGAACAAATCAAACAAAAGCAATTGAAATAGCTCAACACAACGGATGCTTTAAGTGGTTCCCCCAAATTCAACTGAAAATGCAACTTATAATGACTTCTCCAGTTTCAAAATTATTCAACCTCTTCATGGCAAGCATCTTTAGTACTTAGTAGAGCACCCTTTTGCTGTTATGACCTGCTGCAAACGAGATGCATAGCCAGACACCAGCTTCTGGCAGCGTTCCTGAGGAATCTTAGCCCATTCCTCATGAGCAATGGTCTCCAGTTCACCACGGAACAGAATCCAAAACTTCTGTGGCTTATTTATATGATTTTGAGCATATTGGAGCCAATTTTTCTTGTGCTTTTGGGTCAGTAGTGGTGTACGTCTTGGAGTTCTGGCATGTAAATCTTCTGCATTTAGTACACGCCTTACTGTGCTCACTGAAACCTCAGTGCCTGTTGCCACCAAGTCTTGCTGCAGGTCATTTCCAGTCACTCAAGTGTTTTTCACAACCTGCCTTCTCAGAAATATGGTTGCAGCCGTTGATGGCTTCATTTTTCTGCCCTGTGCAGGTAGTATAACCACTGTTCCCTTAACTTTTGAACTTGTGAACTATGCTTCCAACAGTGTCTCTAGGAACATTCAGTGCCTTCACTATATTTTGTATCCTGTTCCTTGTTTGGCAAGGGTGATGATCTCTTCTCTTAACTTTTTGGACCATTCTTTTGACTTAGCCATATTTCTAACATGCAGTCAAATGTGACACTCAACAAACCCCTAGCCAGTTCAGGTATTTCATGTGTTCCAGCTCAAGCACACCTGGTGCAACTAATGAAGCCCTTGTGACAACACCTGTTTTGCATATTTGTGCTGTTGTGAGGGATTCTATTCAGGCGGTTGAATAATTTTGAGACTGAAGAAGTCATTATAAGTTGCATTTTCAGTTGAATTTGGGGAAACCACTTGAAGCATTCATTGTGTTGAGCTATTTCAATTGCTTTTGTTTGATTTGTTCATTGCAAACAGCTGAAAGTCTGTAAATTTTGACAATAAACCTGATTTGCAATGGGGGTTGAATAATTTTGAATGCAACTGTAGGTGTCAGCAGTTATGGTTTTGAAAAGAACTATTATACATAGAATCACATTTAAATTAACATTAACATTTACATTAACTCTGGGACACAGAATAAATTATATGTGCCTGCAACTATTTAAAGTTACATGACTGGAAGTTGGGGCTTATGTTAACAAACATGGGCTACAGAATGGACTGATGAAGGTTTAAAGAATCCTGCTGAAGCTTTACCTGAGGCTCCTGGTCTTCGCTTCTGAGTTTCCAACAATCCCCACACCATCACACTTCCACCACCATGCTTGACTGTAGGTATTATGTTCTTTTTGTGGAATTCTGTGTTTGGTTTATGCCAGATGTAATGGGACCCCTGTCTTCCAAAGAGTTCCACTTTCGACTCATCAGTCCACAGAACATTTTCCCAAAAGGTTTGAGGATCATCAAGGTGTGTTTTGGCAAAATTCAGATGAGCCGTAATGTTTTTCTGGGTTAGCGGTGGTTTTTGCCTCACCACTCTTCCATGGATGCCATTTTTGTCCAGTGTCTTTCTGATAGTCGAGTCATGAACAGTGACCTTTATTGATGCAAGAGTGGCCTCTAGGTCCTATGGTGTTTTCCTGGGCTCTTTTGTGACTTCCTGGATGAGTAGTTGCTGTACTCTTGGAGGAATCTTAGAAGGTTGGCCACTTCTGGGAAGGTTCACTACTGTCTAGTTTTTCCATATGGAGATAATGGCTCTCACTGTGGCTCTTTGGAGTCCCAGAGCCTTTGAAATAGCTTTGTAACCCTTCCCAAGCTTCTTCCTCATCATTTCTGGAATTTCTTTAAATTTTGGCATAGTGTGTTACTGGGTAAGACCTTTTAATTGTTGAAAAAGTTATATTTAAGTGTTGATTTGATTGTAATCAGGCCTGGTTGCATCTAGTCCAGCTGAAAAGTCCATTATGAATGCAGTTTCATAGATTTGGGGAATTAGTGACTATGGGGGCAAAAACATTTTCACACAGGCCCAGTTGGTACTGGATAATTTTGTGTTTACTCAGGTTGCCAATGTTTTATCAATTTTCTCGAACAATATCCTTTGGACTGATAGGACCAAGGTGAAGATCTTTGGTTCTCATGCACAGTGCCGTGGTTGGCAAAAACCAAACACAGCATAATAAAATAAATAAATAAAAAAGCATGATAAAATAGAATTGACTGAATTGAAGGAGCATGTACTTTCTTTTCCCCATGACTGTAAGGCAGCCTAGCACTAGCTATACTACTCTTGCATATTAGTTAGTTATTATTGTGCATGCAAGCTAACAAAGGAACAGTTTGACAATCACAGACAAAACTTTTGTAGTGTGATGTCATGACCATTTCACCCTTCAAAACTATGACAAATACATAGTTTGGCATTATGGATGAAATTTCCCATGATAGCTGATTTGTCAGCTTATTCTCTACTCCTGCAGAGTAAATAGAGGAGGGGAGCCTGAATAATGTGTAAGATAGATGAAACCCTTTTGGATGCTGATTAAAATGCCAGATCGCTAAAAATATTGGGAGCAACAATTTAGTATTCCCTTAAGACTGTTAGAAACATGTACCTACTACTCGTACCAAAATCTACACACAGATTGGGTTGATACTTTGTTTGAAAATTCAGCATATGCATCTTTGTGGATGGAGGAATGAGTTTTAGGCACCATCACAGAAATCCTAATGAAACAGAAACCCCACTACAAATACCATTACAAACCATCAGCTAACCATTAAAACCATTACCATTACCATTATTGGTATCCACTAGACATTACATGCCATTAATAGAAGGCAACAAATTACCAGTAGAGACCCACAGGGACCATTACAGTTTCTATTAAAACTAATACAATTCCCATTATAACCATTAAAACCATTACAAATTCTATAAGTGTTTCTATTGTTGTTTTTCAGCAGGGCTGTGCTGAGAGTGAGGAGTGGATCATCAGTTGATTTTGTTTGCCCACTGGAATACAGTTGATCTATATTCTACAGGTTTCACAGGTTTCAATGGATCTTTCAGCAAGAACAATGTTCCTAGACAGATATACAGCACAGACATGAATGTAGGAATACAAAAATGTTTTTGCAAATAACTGTCTCCAGAAACTTATAGTCTGAGTTGAAGAGGGCAGTCCACATGCAGAAGTCTAGAAATAAAAGGAACTTAAAGTGTACTGCATGGAGGAGTGTCTACAAGATCTCTATATAAGTGAAGAGATTTAGTCCTATTCTTTTCTGCAGGATAGCAGTTTCTTATACTAATTAAGAAACACTTTTATGTTTAAAATAGTGTTTAAATAAAATTCTAAGCTACAGCGTCTCCGTTTAAGCTCAAAATAGGCTATCGCTGATTCTTTCACTCTGTTTCATGAAGGGTGGCAATCATTCTTGTGGTTTTTATTAGTTTACTTACTTCATCATAACATAAGAAATGCTGTCGCTCTTCATCACAAATAGGCAGGAGTATGTTTGTATCTGGAATGCCTGGGAGTTTTAGCAAACCACAAAACTCGCCGTTGCCTTTAAAGGAGTGTGTACTGTCGACTAAATATGGGCATGGGTTCGGAATGGATTTCGTGGAATTTCCAAGTAGCACACAGTAGTGATGATAGCGCATCACAGTGCCGAAAGTGCAGAGTCCACTTCACTCAGCAGCTTCTTCTTAAAAGTTTGGTCTGATTTATGGAAATATACAAGGAGCGGCTAACAACTACGGCTATACGGGGACGTGCCATATAACCTTACTCTGTCTATTCTGCGTCTTTCCAACTTCGTGATCATGTCTAGGAGAAAAGTGAGGGGGCTCACTCGGACCGGGCGCCAGGTAAGCGAGGATCCGGATCTCGACAACTTGCTGTCAAACCTGTCGCCTGAAGAGATGGAGGAGCTACAGAAGGAGGTGTCGACGGTGCCCGACCCAGACCCGAGTGAGATTATCATAGTAGACCAAACCGATTTAAAACAAACCATTCCTAATAAAAGAGATTCCACCTTGACTAATCACGGCGAGTTAAAGACCGGTTTGCAAAGGAACCTCTCCACCGAGGTATGAAAACGCTTCCGTTTTAACCTTAACTAGCTCTTTTATCATCTAGTCCTCACACACGTTTAGCTATTAATATAGTTAGATAGATAGATAGATAGATAGATAGATAGATAGATAGATAGATAGACAGATAGATAGATAGACAGACAGACAGATGTACTCTATCTATCTATCTATCTATCTATCTATCTATCTATCTATCTATCTATCTATCTATCTACTCTAATATTCTAATATTATAGTGTTTTAATTGCAACTATGGTTAAATTGATCATTTGTGCATTATGATTTTTTTCAACTTCTGATAACTTATATTTGTTTTTTTTTATCTGCAATGAGAGGAGAATGAATTATCTGGGGAAAAGAATAAACTGATCTGTGGTGGTTCTGAAGCTAGGCTTGATGGGATACTTTGGTTCATTGCTACTTCATGCACTGCCTTTTAAGGTTACATCTGCCAAGGCTGCAGGCTTTGCACAGCACACAGACTGTAGCTTACAAATCGAGCCATCGTCTGCTTACTAGATTTATGTCTCCACTACAAAATATTTGTGTAATCTAAACAAACTATCTGATGCTCAGTGTATAGCATACTGTATAAGTCTCACTTAAAGAACAACCTGTAGACTTGTAGCTAGCTGAGAGCCAGCACAACTGTACAACTGCACAACTGTAACACACTTGTTTGCTATAAATGTGCCCATGCAACTGTGACTTCATTACACGCCCATTTGAAAAGAACAACCAAGTCATAGTCAAAGTAATTTTATTTGTCATAGTCACAGTATGCCAGAGACAACTGTAGGGCAGAACTTAACACTTTTTGTTTTCTCAAGTTTGTGGAAAAGTACTTAGGGCTCAAAGCATTCTTCTTTTTTCACATTAATTTTACAAATGTCTGGTACAAATATTTGGTCTTGTTTTATGAATAAAACATACTTTTTTCATTATTTAACCGAAAAGAAGAGAAGTGAAATGAAATTGTTAGAAAAATCTCTAACAATTTAATCTGATTTAACTAAAAAACATGCAAAATAAACTATATGTCAGTAAAAACATTTCTTAACTTATAAAATTATAAAGTCATATGAAATAATGTCAATTTACATGCAACAAATTTTAATGTTTGACAATGAACACAGAACAAAGCCAAAGTGAAAGCCAACATAATGAAGACAAAGAGTTAATAGACACACACAGGTACATCCCTGTCTGTCTTCCTTGGCCTGTTTCTCATGCTGCAGTAAATAAAATCATAAAAGGGAATTGTGTGAATTTACATGGCTAACTGCACGGAATAGCATAGTTTCTTGTAATAGCGGGGCAGTTTTTAACACAGCGTTACGTGCCCCCTGTGTGCAACTGAGATTCGGACCTGGCTATTCAATTCTGCAGGATATATAAGCATTTAGGGACTATGTAGGATTATAACTGAGAGATTGAAGATTAACATGATACTAAATTTGCCTCGTTTTAAATTAACGTTAAACATAGAGCTGAAAATTAACGTCTGTGTGAAATTTTACTTATGCTATGATAAAATGATCTTCCCTTGAAATTTTCCAAAGTCGTTTGAATTTTGCTGCAATTTTTTCTTTTACACACATTGTTGGTATGGCAACCAGTAAAGACAGGAAGTTTTGCCATACCAGTGTATGTGGAAACTACTAAAAATCTGTTTGGACGTGCCCTTGTGCCCTGCTCTACCCTACATTGAATGCTTGTAGTGAAGCTGTGTAAACTTGCTAAGGCACAGAAGACAACACTCAAACTTTCTTTAAAAGAAGTGACTAGACAATTTTTTTTCAATAAATTCAAATAGAACAAATAGAATACAATATTGGAATGCGGCTGGGTGCACTATTTGTTTAAAGAGCAGCAGAGAATAACTGAGTATTTATAGTCAAAAGAGCAGCAGAGAATAAAGTGACAGTGGTAAATGTCCTATAAACGTAATCAACAACAACAACAACAACAACAACAGTGGGTTTCCCAATTGTGCACGGTGCTTCTGTTTGCATATTTGTGAGAAACTATAGGTGCAGAATGCAGCTATATATATATATATGTTCTATAACACTGTTATACAGAATCTTGCTTCAGAAGGTCTGAGACTGTTAAGAGTAGCAACAGGTGGCAGCACTGAAACAGAAAAGATGCACATACTAATTTTTGCCCATTTAAAGCAATAGTTCACCCCAAAATTAAAATTCTGTCATCAATTACTCAACCTCATGTTGTTCATCTTCGGAACACAAATGAAGACATTTTTAATGAAACCTGGGAGATTTCTGTCCCTCCATTTAGAGTCCAAGTAACCAAAATTTCAAGCTCCAGAAAGTTCATAAAGGCATCGTAAAAGTAATCCATGTGACTCCAGTGGTTTTAATCCCAATTTTATAAAGCAATACAAATGCTTTGTGTGCACAAAAAAACTAAAATTAAGTCTTTATTCACGAAATATCTTCACTTCCACATAGATCTTTGACGCACGTTCACGAGAGGACCACGACTCATGTGTGTTGTGTTGATGCAAGAGCATACAAAAAAAGTCTGCGAGATGTTGAAATCTGCAGACATCTTTGTTACAAAGATTGTTCTACAGATGGTACTCACCCAGAATAAGCTTTTTGCCGCAACATGCATTTGCTGCTCTTGACCGCTAAGTGGTGCTATAACCACAGATTTTCACAAGAACGTGTCACAGCTCATTTTTGCAGGTACCGTAGCAGTCAACCGCACCTTGCCAATGGGCTAGATTTGACGGTTGCAGTCAATGGAGAATACAAGAAAAACACAACCTGTAAGTTAAAAACAAATCATATTAACAGAACCAAATTTAGTACTTAAAAGCCCATGTAAGAATTTGTTGTTTAGAATGAATTCAAGCCGAATAGTAAATGTCAAGACTGTGTTCTGTGCTTACTTTTCATGAACTGTATAATGTAGTACTACTACCCCATATTTTATTAAAGTTTAGAAAGATGTGCATTACCATTTATACCACTGTATCTTTTTATCTCTGTATTATTTTGTCCTTGCAATAAAATAAAAACAATAGAAAAGGTGGATTACTCTGCAGGGGCGCATTAAGAGTGGTAGCCTAGTTGTCTAATACCGTACATTAATTATAGGCTTTATGTCAAATGTCAAACGCATTATTTATTGTCACAAATACAAACGTTTACAAATTTGTCACAAATACAAATGTGTACATCTAATAATTAGAAATGTTGCATTTCATTGGGTGCTTTGTTATTCGTTATCTGTCCTTTTTTATTAGTACACTAAAAAAAAATGATTCAGGCCCTTCATAGATATGACACATTTAAATTTTGTTCACTTTATTTAAACATATCTAATTAGAAGTAATACTTATGTATATTTAATTTTAATATAAACATAAAATGTATAAATATTGCCATTTGTGAGATTTATTTCAATTTGATTAACACAAATTATAAATTAACACAAATTTGGGGGCACCATTTGCGCATGTGCGAGACAAGTTCAAAACGTGAGCTACACATTCTTAATAGCACATAACTTGTTGCAAGTTCACTTCTGCATTCGCTTCATTTTGTGCAGATGTGTGTTGTAATATTACATTTATGTTGTGTATATATCTGAGTAATCTCATATAGGATGCGTTTGGGTGAGTTAATTTACCCGCAGCCTGTCAAATTTACTAAAAATATTCAATTTGGTTTATCAGAAGGTAAACTTTTTGTCATGACACACTATCTTCCTTAATTCTATCATAATTGACAAGCTCAGTTTTCTCTTGCCTAATTGTGCATGTTATATTGTGGCACATTAAGTTACCATCTTTAAAATAAAGCAATAAGACACGGGAAGCTGTGGTTTACAGTGAATTTAGAACAGCTAAGGGTCATTGTCAGGCATAACGCAGAGCTGAGTAAACCACGGCTTCACGGGGCTTATTGCTCTTATAAACGGTTAGTCCATAAAAATATTTTTATGGAATATATATTAAATATTACAATATTTTAATATTTATATTATTCATAAAATAAATGCAGCAACAAAAAATATAATCATATTTTGTATTCACAAGTGCTCCTTAAAAAATTGTAAGTGTATCTACATGAATGTGTAGTTAATTGCTGTAAAACTAAAATATACTCTTCATTTTCAGCAGCAGGACCAGAGACTGTTATGTAACCAGAATGAGGCAGGATGCAAGTGCGGAGATGAATTTCGTCAGTTTATTAGGAATAGCAGATGAAAAGCTAATTCCAAGCAAAAACACAATCCAAAGAGTAGTCAAAGCAGGCAAAGTTCAAAACACGGCAAACAGTAATGTCAAAGGGAATCCAGAGCGTAAATCCAAAAAACAGGCACAGTTCAGTACACATCAAAACAGATATAATCCTTAAGGGCAAAGCGATAATCCACAGTAAGAAAAAGTCCAAGCAGAGTTCAAAAGCCAGAGTATCAGTCCGATATATAGAGCGCTCAGTATGTGCTAACTTAGAGTGAACAAACAATACCTCGCATCGTTACTGAGAAACTAAAGTCCTTAAATATGGTGTGCTGGAGCATGAACATAAATTGAAAGCAGGTGTGTGTAATTAGAATGAGGGTGACTGTGAGCGTGGGAATGTGTGAGTGTTCTGGGAGGTGTAGTCCATTGCAGCCATGTTAGAAGACCGCTGTGCCTGCTGGGAAGTTGAGTGCGCGGCGGCCATGTTTGCCGACCGCTGGGGAAGCTGTGAATTGGAGTCGCGCTCCTGGCGCGACCTAACAGAGACAGGCTCCAAAGCAGCTACATAATGACGATGATGATGAGGCACTTGTACTTTTTGAATAAGGCTTTTTTTCTTTGGTTATATTAATTTATATGGTTAATTAATAATTTTGATAATATTTATGGAGTTAATTATTTTGTTTTTCATTTATTATGTATTTTATTTATTTGTTTAGCTTAATGGTTAGCTTAGTATGTTTGGGGGAAAAAATGACAAAAAGCTGATGAATAAATGCTATAAATGTGTTGCTGATTGTTGCTTGATGAGGCACAGGTGTGTCTTATGAGTACATTTTGAAATGATGAATACCATTATAATTGCATTATTTTAATTGCTTCCATCAAAACCAATACAATTTCCATTAAAAACATTTGAATTTGAAGGCAGGGAATGAAAGTCAGTCCTATATGGGTTTCAAAGTAAACAACAAATTTGCTTGCTGTCCATAAGGGAATGGCTCAAGAATTGCATATACACCCCTGACCAAAGGAGTGATATATGTTAGAAATTAAGGTGGAATAAATTGTGCATTGTTAAGAATTGTCACGGAAGACAGGTAAGCAGCTGCTCACATATTCTTGAGTTGTGATTAAAAGGATTAAATGATCAAACTCCCAACCATGGTCATTGGGACGTATTTGCTACGTTCCAACAATAAGCTGGAACTTACATTCCATGGACGTTATAAGCTATAACGTCGCCATGACGAATATGGGGATCAGAAGGTTATGTGGCTGGAACGTTATTTGGTACGTCGCTGTGACTAATATGGTCCGGTCTGGTTACTTATTTACAACGTACCAGTTTGGTCGTTGGGACATACTCGCCATGTTCCCACAACGTACAACTGTAACGTCACCACAATGAATACGGGAATCACAAAGTTACATCGCTGGAATGTTATTTGGTATGTCATTACGACGAATATGGGCCAGTCTAGTTAAGTCTTCACAACGCAACATAAGTTATGAATGTAACTATGGATCTGTGAGACCGAAGGATGACCGTCACTACAGTCTAAATAGGATGATATCCTTAATTCCACCTTTCCTCGAGACCTTATATAAACAACGTAATGCCCATGACCCCAGAGGTGGAACTTCCCACACTATAAAAGCGGGTTGAACTTCCGGCTCATCCTCTTACCTTGAACGCCCCCATGTTCTGAGCGACAAGGATAGTGATGGTCATCCTTCGGTCTCACAGATCCATAGTTACTTTCATAACTTACAATCTGTTTCTACCTCCCTCTGACCATCAACATGGTCTAAATAGGATGACTCATATCAACAAGGTTGTAAGGAACCGAAATATCTACATGATCAGAACCTCGCTGGGCAACAGATATCAGAACTGCATTGCTCACAGGTGTTGCACAGGTCACATCAACTCTGTAAAATTTTGTAAATGTACATGGAGTGGACCATGATGCTGCAGCACAAATATCTCCCACAGGAACTCCTTTCAGTGCAGCCCATGAAGTGGCTATACTTCTGGTTGAGTAGGCTCGTATTCCTGTAGGAATTGGAAACCCTTTCCCTGCATATGCATGGGAGATGACCTCAATCAACCAATGTGACAAACGTTGCTTGGAGAGCGGTAACCCTAATCTGGCTTTTCCATAGCAGACAAAAAGCTGAGAATGAGACTTCCTTAAAGGCTGAGTATAAGTTACATAGGTACGTACGGCCCTAACTGGACATAGATTGAGTTCTGCCTGTGAGGAGGAAGAGGATTGAAATCAAACCACCTCCAGTACTTGATTTATAAACTGGGAATTAAGCACTTTTGGCAAAAGAGCAGGATTAGGCCAAAGAGCCATCTGCTTTACATTTTAAACAATCTTCACTAACAGAGAGAGCGCACAGTTCTCCTACTCATCTGGCAGAACAGAGAGCCAATAGAAAAGCTGATGATTGATAAAGCTTTCAAATTTGTTTCAGAAATCGGCTCATAGGGAGATTTAGTGAGAGAGTTCAAAACGAGAGGTAAGTCCCAGCTTGGTGCCTGCAAAGCACAGCTTGGACACAAGTGACGAGTTTCCTTCAGGAACTGACACACTAAGGGATGTTGACCCAATGGCAGGTCATTCACCTCCTCATGAAATGCTGAGATAGCTGAGGCATAAACTTTAATTGTATTGGCTGCTTTGCCCTGATCCAATTGAGACTGCAGGAAGCGAAGAACACGCGGCACAGAACAGACTACTGGGTCAACTTTTATGCCCAAACACCAGTCTGAAAAGATTCTCCACCTTAGTGAGTATTTAGCTTGAGTAGATGGAGTGCTAGCATTGTTCAGTGTCTCACGGACAGTTTAACTGCTGAGAGACACACTCCACAGCGGCCAAACCCATAATCGCAGGGCAGTTGGATTTGGATGCCAAATCTGTCCATCTGCTTGTGACAGAAGATCTTCTCATGATGGTAATTGCCATGAGTAACCCTGTATTAGTTGAATCAGGTCTGGAGGCCATGGTCTTCCTGGCCAGCATGGAGCTACCAGCAGAACTGTGTAATGACCCTCCTGAGTACTTGAGGAATCAGAGGAAAAGGGGGAAAAGCATACAACAACCCTGTCGGCCATTCTTGTGACAGAGCATCTAGGCCTAAGCTGCCCCTTTGTAATATGAGGGAGTACCACACCTGGCAATGAGTTGTTTCCCTGGATGCAAAGAGATCAACCTGGGCCACCCCGTATCAGGCCCAAATTTGGAACACTACATCCAGGTGTAACTGCCACTCTCCTGGGAGAGGCCCTGTCCTGGACAAGACATTGGCCACTCTGTTTGCCACACCTGTTCTAGTACATTGATATGTTCTGATAACCAAGGGGGCTTCTTTATTTGCCCCTTATTGACCTGCCTTCCCAGACTGCTCCCCAACCTGTCAGTGATGCATCTGTTGTGATCACTGATCTTCTGTGAGGAAGATTTCCCAGTGGGGCTCCTCTCAAAAGGAAGTCCCTGTCTCTCCAGGGGAGCAGAGCCCGAATGCAGGACTGTGTCACCTGCAACTTCACACTTTTGTCTTTTTTTGGGTGGAGATGAAACAAATTGAACCAACGCTGTATGAGATGTGCCTTCAGCAGTCCCAAGGGAATCACCACTGATGCTGCTGTTATCAATCCCAGCAGTTTCTGAACCCTGTGAGCAGTCACCAGTTTCCCTGGCTGAAAGTATCTTAATGCCTTCTCCAACTTGTCTACCCTCTGAGGAGTGAGACGTGCATTCATTGTCACAGAATCGAAGTGGAGTCCAAGAAAGATTATTTGTTGACAAGGCTGAAGACTGCTCTTTTTCCAGTTCACTGTAAACTCCAAGGATTGAACATGGGCCAGTACATTCTCTGTGTTCAGTATCACTTGATCTCGAGAAGGGGCGCAGATTAACCAATCATCTAGATATGGCAGAATTTTGATACCCAGTAACTGAAGGGGGGCTAAGGCTGCCAAGACCACACAAGTAAAGACCCTCGGTGTCAGGGACAGGCCAAATGGTAGGACCTGAAATTGGAAAACTTGACCTTGGAAAGTGAAGCGAAGAAAAGGCCTGTGTTCTGGACAAATCGGGATGTGGAAATATGCGTCTTTTAAGTCGAGGGATGTAAACCACTCTCCTGCACTTATGGACTGCAGTACTGTCTTAAGAACTATGAAGTAGGTTGAGTAAAACCCAATTTGCTGTGCACTGGGAGGTACCTCCACAATAGCTCCTTTTTTTTAGCAGACCTTGCACTTTCTCCATCAATACAGCCTCCAGTATTGTGTTCTTGACAATCATCATTCGGACCTTTGAAAGGGGGGGGGTCACTGCCAAAACTGCAGCCGAAACCCGTGAGTTACTGTGGATAAAACCCATGGGTCCAACACAACTTCCATTCAACTGGCCTGAGAAAGTTGGGAGGAACAATTGACAGCCTGCCCCTGATCCCTATGTAGGACCGCCACTACGATCTACACCCCTGCCTGAGTTCCTCTGTTGACCTCCCCTTCAGGACTGAGGTCTCCTTTGTGAATGTATGGTGGGATTCTGACTGTGGGTGCGAAAACTCTGCTCCTGAACACCAGAAGGACCACCACTCGCATGTCTAGACCAAGAAGAATGCTGGGGCTTTTGAGGTACTCTAGACCTTTGTCTGAAGGCCTGGGTTGGTTTACGACAAGCCCGTTGGACAGTTTCTCTCAATGTAATGGAGCGCTCAGCCCTATCCAGCAAATCCTGAGAATCTGGATGAAAGACTTCAGGCAAATTCATCAGATCATTCCTTATGGCATCTGGCAAAGAAGTCTGTGCCAGCAGTATTTGCCTGCGACATAAGACAGCTGATGACATACTCTCCCCTACATCACATGTCAGTTGTGAGTGAGCCACCAAAACTGAATCAATAAGAGTTTTGAAATCCTGATCCTCTGTGCCCATTTGTTTTCCGCAAAGCTGCCAGGAGGATAGCCAAAGCATTTCCCATACGAGCCGCACATGCAGAAGCATTAAAAGAGTGTGAGATCATGCGGTCAGTTTTAGCATATTCCTTACCAGGACAGCGAGGATTAGCAGATACACGGGCTTGCCCTAGGGCTGTCCATGATGCTATAGACTGCTCTACCGGTGGCATTTCCCCATGACTGGTTCCTACTGGGTAACGGGCATTAGATAATTGTCTACAGCCTGCATGAAATTGGGGCTTTTGAGACGGTTTCTTCCATGCTGTTCTTAGCATGGAAGTGTAATCGTCTGCCACAGGAATGGAAGGTGGGGAATTAGTCTGAGATATGCCCTCCCAGACACCTCCCATAGGAACTGGTTCAGACACGAGTGGTTGTAATCTTGGCTGCGCTAAATAATCTATTAACAAGTGTATTTGCATAAAATTCTTCCACCTTTGTCGATTCCTCATCCACTTCCGCATTATCTGAATGGGAATCTCCCCGATGGCTCTCCCTTTCTGATTGCTGCATATTATCACACAGAGAGTGGGGAGCAAAAAATAGACAACACATCTATCTCATCTGTGTCATCTTCAAGATGGTGCTGAGGCACCAGTGGAGAAGTGCATTCCTGGCTGGGGGGCAGGGATGAGGAGGAGGAATGGTGAGCCTCAAATCTGTCCATCCTCTGTGATAAATTCTGCAGAGTAGTCGGAATCTGAATTTGTGCATCTGCACTGCCCCCTTCCACTTGTGGAGCAGGAGTTGGACGCTTAGTCACTTCATGCAGTGGATTCATGATGATGGTCATGCAAGTGCTTGCGAGATCGCTTATCACCAGTCCTGTCTAGAGATCTCCCTCTCTTCCTACCACACTCAGGCACAGAGCTGTGAACCCTGGTAGCGTGCCGTAGTCATTCCTCCCTAGGCAGGTCACAAGCTGCACTGCAGGGATTATCCATGTCCTACTTTAAGCGCGCAATCCCCAGGCATAAGGGGCATTCTCTATGTCCATCATGGGGATCCATTGCTGATTGGCAAAACCGACAATATGCGAACGTACTTAGCAGTCCTGTACCAAACCCCACCAACTGCGAACAGTGCTATAGGGCACAATAGGGCTAAAATGCTTACCAAACTTTGAAATGAAGTAATCACTATATTTTGCTAGTGGATACTCTGAAAGAAAACAGAAATGACCACCAACAGTGAAAAGCTAGTTATAGTATACTAGCTAATGGTAATACAGCAAACACTGCAATGGTAGCTTAATATATCATATACATATTATTATATATATATATAGATACACACACAATAATTATATATATATATATATATATATATATATATATATATATATATATATATATATATATATATATATATATATATATATATATATATACAATAAACCACTCCAATTCACAGGGACACAAGGCACCTGTACCACCTGGGTGATGAAATTAGTGGTGAACAAACAATATTAAATTGGTTTTCTATGTGTACCTGGTCTCTGAGGCAAGAAAGGTAAAGGACGAGCCGGAAGTTCAACCCGCTTTTATAGTGCGGCAAGTTCCGCTTACGGGGTCATGGGCATGACGTTGTTTACATAAGGGCTGCGTCTGAAATCGCGTACTGTGACAGTACGTACTGAATTTGATGGAGTACCTACTGCACTGCCATTGAAACAGTATGTACTAAACAGTGTGTGTGTGTGTATTATGACTACAATCCCAGACATACTACATCCGCCATGTTAGCGTTGTCATGTGGCCTCCGACATCATCATAAACATAAAAATCTTAAACAAGTTAATAATTTATCCGGGTTTTGTTAAACAAGTCCTGTTTAACCAAGGTTTAATACTTACAAAGAGCCAACACTGTCTTCCGTGATTTTTTTTCTGAGCTCATCCGCAGCAGTCCCATTGAATTATGGGCTTGTTTGACTCGAGTAGTGTCCAGCAGTTGCACACTGCAAAATCTCACCCGAAGCAGTACGCCATCTGGGTATTTCTTGCCTACGGTTTCTTGCCTACTGAGAATTCGCACATACTACCCTTCTGGCGTACTGCTTTTCGCCTACTGTGAAGTAGGTAAGTATGCGGTTTCGGATACAGCCAGAGTCTTGAGGAAAGGCGGAATGAAGGTTATCATCCTATTTAGACTGTAGTGACGGTCAGAGTGAGGTCAAAAAAGATTTGTGAGTTTATGAGAAACTATCTCATTATTACGACTTACAGAATCATATTTTTACTCAACTGATAAGATAGTTTAATTTAAATAAATAAATTAAACTATCTTAGCAGTTGAGACTTTGATAAAAACAGTCAATGTGCTGGATTTTTACTTTTCACCACTTAAGAAAGTGGCAACATGATTACATTTTAACAACACAAATTAAAAAAATACAAACTCACCTCCTCTCTGCCTTTGTGTTACTCAACAAGAATTAGCTACTCCAGCTTGCTACACTTCACTTTACAGTTGCACTCAGTCTGCATCAAATTGTAGCTGTAGTCAGGTTACAGGTGCGTCCCTCTGCCGCTATAAGTAGTCCACTGTAGTTTTTGTGTCAATATTTTTGCTGTCCTTGGAATATAATGGCTTATCCTCTGTAGAAAACTGGTTAGGACCATGCTTCAATGGTATCACTGTTTCATAGTAATAGCTAGGTCTGACTCAAAAATGGCAGGAACTTCTCTGTATTTCTTGATATTTCCTTGGTATCCCCCCTTTTTTCAACTTATAACTGATAGACATGAGTTAAATGAATATTGACAACCCAGACAAAACTCACAAGTAGTCAACACCATGGATTACTATAAGTTTAATTTTTGAAAAAGTTCAATATCCAAAACCTATCATGACAGTTGGAGTAAAGAGAGGAAATAAGTTCACATAACTTACTGGGGCTATCATGTTTTACAGTGCACTTGTTGACATTGCGTTTTCTTTTCTTTTCCATCGTCTTTTCTTGTATGTGTTTGAGCGTATATCACATTCAGGCGGTTGATATTTGATATAAATGTATACATTTACATTTACATACACCTGAACTTTGTCTGTAACAATCTGTGTAAATTTATATATATATATATATATATTGAAGTGTGAATGGGTATGCTTCCCGATATTTTTAATTAAATTTAAAAAATAAATAAACTGAAAAAAAAGCTTTATATCTGCAGTGTCATTACATAATTATCATCTGCTTATCTATCTTTCTATCTATCTATCTATCCATCCATCCATCCATCCATCCAGAATTGCTAGTTCTGATTTTTGTACTGTCTGAGTTACATAAACTCTTCAATGCAGAGTTGAGTTGAGGTTTCACTTCTGATTGAGGGATTGTGATATATTTGCAAAACAAAGCTTTTAACGGTGCAGCTAAGCTGTTATGTCGGACAGACTTGAGGTAGGGGGAGGGGTGTATTGTTTCTAACGTTTGTCACAAAGCCTCTAATCCCGCGGGTGAGAAACACAAAAAACTGTCCACTGTAGCCTTGCACGTGAAGTTAAAGAACTTTTTGTAATCCAATTTAAGAGCATCTGCTAAATAACATTTCGTAATTTGTCGATGCTTCCCCAAATTACAACCCCAATTCCAAAAAAGTTGGGACACTGTGTAAAATGTAAATAAAAACAGAATGCAATGATTTGCAAATATCATAAACCCATACGTTATTCACAATAGAACATAGAAAACATATCAAATGTTTAAACTGAGTAAATGTACCATTTTAAGAAAAAAATAAGGTAATTTTGACTTTGATGGCAGCAACACGTCTCAAAAACGTTGGGATGTGGCAACAAAAGGCTGGAAAAGTAAGTGTTACTAAAAAGAAACAGCTGGAGGTTAATTGGCAACAGGTCAGTAACATCATTGGATATAAAAAGAGTATCTTAGAGAGGCAGAGTCTTTCAGAAGTAAAGATGGGCAGAGGTTCACCACTAGTCTACAATTTGTGGAACAATTTCAGAATAATGTTTCTGAACATAAAATTGCGTAGACTATGAATATATCATCATCTACAGTGCATAATATCATCAAAATTCATTCAGAGAACCTAGAGAAATCTCTTTGTGCAAGGGACAAGGGTGAAAATCAATATTGCATGCCCGTGATCTTCGGGCCCTCAGGCAGCACTGCTTTAAAAACAGGCATGATTCTGTAATGGAAATCATTGCATGGGCTCAGAAACACCTCCAGAACACATTGTCCATGAACACAGTTCGCTGTGCCATCCACAAATGCTGGTTAAAGCTCTATCATGCAAAGAAGAAACCATATGTGAACATGATCCAGAAACGCTGCCGTCTTCTCTGGGCCAAAGCTCATTTAAAATGGAGTGAGGCAAAGTGGAAAACTGTTCTGTGGTCAGACGAATCGAAATGTGAAATTCTTTTTGGAAATCATGGACGCCGCGTCCTCTAAACTAAAGAGGACTAAAGAGGAGAGGGACCACACGGCTTTTTATCAGCGCTCAGTTCAAAAGCCTGCATCTCTGATGGTATGGGGGTGCATTAGTGCCTATGGAATGGGCAGCTTGCACATCTGGAAAGGCACTGTCAATGCTGAAAGGTATACACAGGTTTTAAAGCAACATATGCTTCCATCCAGATTCCATCCCATCTTTACTTCAGAGAGACTCTGCCTCTCTAAGATACTCTTTTTATACCCAATCATGTTACTGAACGGTTGCCAATTAACCTAATTAGTTGCAAAATGTTAATCCAGCTGTTTCTTTTTAATAACACTTACTTTTCCAGCCTTTTGTTGCCCCGTCCCAACATTTTTGAGACGTGTTGCGGCCATCAAATTTAAATTTACCTTATTTTTGCCTTAAAATAGTACATTTCCTCAGATTAAACATTTATGTTTTCTATGTTTTATTGTAAATAACATATGGGTTTATGAGATTTGCAAATCATTGCATTCTGTTTTTATTTACATTTTACACAGCATTCAAACTTTTTTTGGAATTGGGGTTGCATCTTCTAAATTATCTCATATCCAAATCTCGTTGTAAACAATCTGTCCAAACAACATGATGCACATCCCCTGATTTGATTACTGAATGGATCTTTAACAAAGTGTACATAGGAATTACATGGTGTTAAAATTAAGGCGAGGCACACAGGGAAAAAAAAGTCATTTTTGTGTATACTGGGCAATTTTCAGATTTTGGTATCTTATTTTGCTTCTATAATGTCTTATTTAACATTAATACCATAAAAAATGACAAAAGTTCACATTAAAATGTTTACTTGTATGTTTGGTGTTCTAACGCCAATTTCCCCAAACTTTGTCATAAGTTAGCATTTTTCAGCCAGATATATCTCCGTGATCGCTCTTGAAAATAGCGAGTGTTTGGTATCGTTGGAAAGCTCATTCCCTCTAGCATCAGGATAGCTCTAAATATGGTCATTTCCTTTTTAGAGCTCACCAATACTGAGAAACTGCAGGCTGACCTAAACAAGGAGACAAAATTTCATTGGCTCCAAGGAAGTTTAAAGTTCATTTCTGGTCATGTGATTCGTCAAAATGCGTCAGGTCATCTGTTAAGTGAGCTTACAACAGCGACATCAATACAGTAAAAAGGGGACAACACCGATACATGGGGAAAACACCGATATTCCATGCAAAAGCATAAAAAACAGACGTAAGCAGTAATCCATAGCTCAAATAAGTAAGGAAAGTACATGTAAAAAAGACTCTGTTTGCGAGAATGAGAAAACAAATGTTGGTGCATCGAGTCATAAAATACATGCCATGAATAACTATAGGAATATCTCCTCTATCTGCCTTCCTCTCATCATGTCTCTGTCTATAATATACAGGTGCATCTCAAAAAATTAGAATATCGTGGAAAGGTTAATTTCCCACATTATTCTAATTTTAACTTTCATATATTCTAGATTCATTACACATAAAGTGAAATATTGCAAGCCTTTTTTTGTTTTAATCTTGATGATTACAGCTTACAGCTCATGGAAATAAAAAAAATCCAGTATCTCAAAATATTAGAATAAAGAATTTATAATACAGAAATGTTGACCAGAGAAGAGCTCTAATCAGCTAATTAACTCAAAACACCTGCAAAGATTTCCTGAGCCTTTAATCTCTCAGTCTGTTTCAGTACACACAACCACTGTTCATGGAATAATATTCATGGAAAGTTGACTGGAAGGGAAAAGTGTAGTAGGAAAAGGTGCACAAGCGACAGGGATGACTGCAGCCTTGAGAAGATTGTCAAGCAAAGCCAATTCAAGAAGTTGGGGGAGCTTTACAAGGAGTGGACTGAGGCTGGAGTCAGTGCATCAAGAGCCACCATGCACAGACGTGTCCAGGAAATGGGCTACAAGTATTGCATTCCTAGTGTCAAGCCACTAGTAAATTTTGCATTTCATTTGGAAATCAAGGTCCCAGAGTCTGGAGGAAGAACGTCTGCCCTGCCATCTGCTGCATTGTTTACAGCAGAGGAAGAGGGATGCTGTAAACAAAGAACAAGCTTTGTAACAAGGATGTCTGCAGATTTTGACATAGAGAAGGAATTGCATTTTTTGTCCACTCTTAAGTCAACACAACACACGTGCATCATGGTTCTCTCGTGAACATGCGTCAGAGATCTATGCAGAAGTGAAGATATTTTGTGAATAAAGACTTAATTTTAGGGTTTTTTTTTGCACACACAAAGCATTCATATCGCTTCATAAAATTGGGATTAAACCATTGGAGTCACATAGATTACTTTTACTATGCGAACGAAAGTCTTATGTATTTGGAACGACATGAGGGCGAGTAATTGATACAGAATTTTCATTTTTGGGTGAACTATCCCTTTAATATTTTCCATGTCACTCTCAAAGGAGTATCACACAGAATAGTGAATGCATGAATTACAATTGACCTGCATGATGTTATAATTGTGCCACTTTGCAGCTACAGTTGTAACATGTGACTCCTTTTGGGTTCAGTGAAAATATACACCAATATTGCTGTCGATATAGAAAAATTGGCACATGATAAAATAAATAAATAAGTGCATGATGTAACGTGGGAAGTATGAAGTCTGTAATTTAAATGTTAAATAAAATGTTATTGTGCCAGCTCTGCCCTACTTTTATTTACTCTGGGCCTAATACAATTTTGCCATGAATCACTAATTGGTTATGCATGAATCCATAAAATTGCCTGGCTATGTTTTCTCATTAGGGTGAGCCCAGAAAGGAAAGTCGGAAACAGGAATATCTCAGAAAAATGGGCCTGAGTCAGGAGACAAATGTCTCCAGTAATGACAGCAGGGAAGGAGGATGTCAGACTTCCATGTGCAGTGCTCCAGTTAAACAAGACAAAAATATGGAGGACAGGAATACAAGAGCCACAGATGATTCTGAAGATGCTAGGGCAAGGCAATTCAAGAGGAATGAGGAAAGTGAAAAGAAATGTGAGGTCAAGGAGAAAGAACAGAATGATGATTACAAGCTCAAACATAAACGGGACACAAAAGAAGGTAGCAGCAAGACAAAGGAGTTGATATCCAAACTTCAAGAAAAAAAAGAGGATTGTAAAGAGAAGGAGAGAAGAGATGAAAGCTGGAAGAGAGAATCAGGAGACAGCAAGACAAGAGAGATGATTTCTAGGTTACAAGGGTTAAAGCAGGAGAAGGTAGAAAAAAAGGAACAAGAAATGAGAGCAGAAATCAGGAAAAGACAGGACAGTAAGACCAAAGGTCTTGTTTTCAAGTTAGAGGAAAACCAAAGTTTGGTTGTAGAGAGCAAAAAAGAAGAAAGCAGTAGGGCAGATGACAAAGAGAAGACAGAAGAGCAAGTAGAGTTAGTTCAGTTAGTTACCAATGGCAAGGAAAAAGAAATTATTCTGAAGGATGCTAGGAAAAATATTGATAGTATAGATAAAGAGATTGAGAAAGAGAAGAGGGATAAGGATATCAATGAAGTATCAAAAATCAGTTCTGTTGACATTGGAAAAAATAAACCAAAAGCTCAAAATGAGATCCAAAATGAAGCACCTGAATCCAACAAAGAGGAAAAGGTTGGAAATTGTGTGGTAGAAAATAACTCAAAAGCCATGACTAAAGAAGAAAAGGAAGAAGAAGAATCTGCTAGCATGTTTGCTGAAGATCTAGAGAGGCTACGCAGCAATGACCCCAGGATGACTGAGATCAATGTCAACAATTCAGAAGTCATCAAAATCAAAACCCTCATTCAGTTTGCTGAAGCACTAAATAACAACACACATGTCAAGACATTTGCCCTTGCTAACTGCCGCGCAGATGACCATGTGGCCTATGCTATTGCAAGCATGCTATGCAGCAACAAAATCATCACTAGCATCAACTTGGATTCTAATCTTCTCACCAGCAAGGGCATCATGGCACTGGTCCAAGCCCTCCAGTACAACAGCTCCCTAACTGAGCTTCGGTTCCATAATCAGCGGCATATCTGTGGAGGCAAGACAGAAATGGAGATGACAAAGATTTTGAAGGAAAACACAACTCTACTCAAACTGGGCTACCACTTTGAGTTGGCTGGCCCACGTATGACCATGACCAACATCCTCAGTCGTAACATGGACCGGCAGAGGCAGAAGAGGTTGCAGGAGCAGAAACAGGCCACAACCCATAGAACTGATGACAAGAAAGACTCATTGAAGGTCCCACAACCTGGTTTCAGCAAAGGTTCCACAAGAAACTCACCAAAGTCATCTCCCACTCCATCTCCTGTTCCATCCCCTAAGTTGACTCCAAAAGCCTTTAAAGGACCTGGTGGTCCTCCACCCCCACCACCTGGGGGATTACCACCACCACCACCACCTCCAATTCTAGATGGCGAATTCCTAAAGAGCTCTCTGACCCCTATGTCACAGAGAAAGCTTGAGGACAGGACTGGAGGCCGAGGTGGAGGTCTAAATTCAAGGGATCAACTTCTAGCCTCTATAAGGGGTACCAATATTAAACAGTTAAAAAAGGCAAGAAATAGTTTCTCATAATTTGAAACCATTTTAAACTGACGAAGTCAGAAAAACCTAAAATGTTAGCATGCATTTGACGTGTTAAAATATTTTTGCATTAAAAGATACATAATTAAAATACACTGGTAATACGTTCAATCATTAACAGCTTTGTAGCACAGTAGCATTTAATACTTGGAATCCATACTGTTAATAAAGCATCTTAATTGAGCATCATTTTTTTCTTTTCACATAGGTTGCATTACCAAAACTACTGCAATAATCCGACAGGGAAAAGTTAAACACAAAGTGAAGAACAGGTGGCAGACATCTCACCTTGTGAAGATCAGGCCTTGGCATCTTCTACATGGAGTCTACTATGGCCTATAAGACAGGCAAGGATGTGCGTGATGAATATGGTATAGTTCAGTAGGATAAAGCTTCAGCCCAGGATTCTATCATGAGCTATGTAAAGGAATGGAAGCCTGGTACAGACGTAGTGTTCAGAGGTTAAAATTTCAAGACTGTATTGATATTTGCACTAAGTTAAGTAATTCATATGGTAAATTGATGAATGTGTGTGATACAGGATATGTGTATATGTGTATGGAGAACTCTGCAGGCAGGAAAACTGATTCTAATGAAATTAAAATCAGTCAGTTGGCTTCTAAATTATTAGAAATTACAAGCTATAGAAAACCCTCAGAACCAAATATTTTTGCTAAAGTTGTAGCTAACATTTAAACAATATGGAATGTTTAATGATTCTTTTCCAAAATATTTTTTTCAAAATAGAATTTAAGTTTTACTGTATTGCACACAATTTATCAGTGCACATCAATATAATATGATATAATACTGCTTATGCTCAATTTATGTTTAAGTAATACATTTCTCAGGATAATTTTTGTTCTTTCCTAAAAAGAAGTATATTATTTTATGTCACTACAAATATTACTTATGATATAATATGTATTCCATTTATTGACAAATGATCTCATTCTATTCTACATTGGATTTCATTCAGGTGCTGATCCTCTTCAAAATTAGTATTGTGCACTGCCACATGTTTGAGTGCCACTTCTCTCACACTTATGATATCACCTGGGCAGGGGAAAATGCTTTGTATAGTAAATGTTGGCACATCAGTGTTTTGTGCTATTTTAATGAACGCATCTATAGAAGTTCTGGATGGTTTCAGTAAGTTTATTCCAAGACTACAATACTATGCTTACATTAGAACAAACTTGTAAAAGCATGATTAAAATCTTCCTTTATTTACACACAGCATAATTGTGATGTTATTGTCTAGTAGACAAAAACTTGTTTGCTTAAAATGGCCATAAAATATTTTACTTATGTTACATCCCTGTTTAGGTTTGAAACAATAACAGAAAACTGTGGTGGGAAAATGTGCATGAATAAAGAACAAATTTCACAGATTTGGAGATATATTTTCAAAAATATGTTCACAATAATGGTAAAGTGTGTTGAGTCAATCAAGGTAAAAATTACAAACAAACCTCCAGAATGACTAAAGGAAAAGAAGCTGTCTTACCTACACCAATAAAGAAAATAAACAAATGAAAAATGCTTCCCTCCCTCCATAGCAAAAACACCCACACCCAGCAAAAATGTCAGCCAAGTCCTTAATTGGGTAACTTGGACAATATCCAAGGATATTTTACCAAAAAATGTCAATACACAGTAGAAAGCTTAGGATCATACACGAAGAAGTCAACAACGAGTCACAATTACACATCACAAACACAGGCGAATGAGCACGAAGATGCTGTCATTCACTCTGGTGGTACTATAAATGCTATTGCAACAATGAAATGACGTGGCAGGACTCTGGAAGTAAGCACAGAGACACACAAGACTTCTGGAGACAACACAGGAAACACAATCACAGGAAAGCACACAACCAGTAAGTGCAGAGCATAACACTAATAATTGGCTGTTTTCAAACATATGCTAATAAAGTACATATACAGGATGAATAAAGTATTCCTTGGCTAAATTATTTTTGTGAAAAGAAAACAAGGGCAATGTTTGGAGACTTAAGTGAATTGAATGGATTTCTTGGTGAATTAAAAATAAGGGGCTAAAACGTGTCTACATTTAAAAAAAAAAAAAAAAAAAGCATAGCTGAAACTAAACAAATATTGCATCACACTGAACATGCTATTGGATGTTAGATAAGCACATCTGCATTCTCTTATTATTTTGAAGAATTTCAAAATGAATAAGCATCTTAATTCAAATGACTCTTCATTATTAATGCTGCTTTTCCTGACCTTTATTCTTCTCTGTCCAAAAGAAATACACTGCTCTAGTGATTGTGTTACTTTGGAAAAGTACAGTGCCTATAGAAAATCATCATACCCCATTGAAATAGTCACTTTTTTTGTCTTACAGTCTGAAATCAAAACCCTTTAAAAAAAATTTTTTTTTTGTTCCAGCTTTATTTACACATTCTGACTTACAACATTCAAATAATGTAAAAAGGCAACAGTTCAGAAACGTAAAAAAAAAAAAAAAGAAAACTAAAATAACAGAGTGATCAGTCCCATGATTTAATACTTAGTAGAGCCACTTTTTGCTTTAATTACAGCCATCAGTCTGTTTGGATAAGTATCCATTAGCATTGCGCACCTAGAGTGGGGAGTATTTGCCCATTCTTCCTTGCATAATTGTTCGAGTTCAGTCACATTTCATGGTGAGCGGGGATTGACTGCTGTCTTCAAGTCCATCCACAGATTTTCAATTGGATTTAGGTCAGGGCTCTGACTTGGCAACTCAAGGACATTCACCTTCCTATCCTTAAGCCACTATGTAGTTTTTTTGGCGGTGTGTTTAGGGTTGTTGTCGTGCTGGAAGATGAACCACCTGCCCATCTTCACATCTTCAGCATCCATTTTCCCTTCAATTCTGACCAATTACCCAGTCCCCGCTGAAGAGAAAACCCCCCACAACATAATGTTGCCACCACCATGCTTCACATGGTGTGTTTTGGGTAGTGTGTTGTGTTTGGTTTTTGCCAAACATAACGCTTGCAGTTCACTCCAAAAAGTTCAATCTTGGTCTCATCTGACCATAAAACCTTTTGCCACATGGCATTATAATCTTCCAAGTGGTTTTTTGCAAAGCTTTTTTTCCTTCAAAGTTGCCATTGGCCTCTTGGTAGCTTCCCTGATCAATATCCTCCTGGCTTGGTCATCCAGTTTGGAGGGACGGCCCAATCTAAGCAAGGTGTTGGTGGTGCCATACACTTTCCACTTCTTAATAATGCTCTGAGAGGTACTCAGAGGGATAGTTAAAGCTTTTGAAATCTTTTTGTATCCTTCTCCTAACTTGTACCTTTCCACAACTTTGTCCCAGAGCCCATTTGAAAACACCTTTCCAGCCATGGTGTATTCTTTACGTTGCCATGCACTACTAGTAATGGAATCATCATGGAACAGCCAGTTTTCTTATGAAGTGATCAAAACCACTGCAGTTGATGACAGGTGGGGGGCAATTAGCATAGTGTGTTATCTGGGAAGTGACTGGTTGTACCTGAGCAAGTTTATAATAGTTAATCTAAGGGGCTGATCACTTATCAAAACCAGGTATTTCACTAATTAAATTTTAATAATTGTTCAGAATTTTTTCAAATGTTATTTCCAATTAGATGTCGAGGGTTATAATATGTAAATACTGGCAAAAGTTAGATTTAATTTATTTTAATTTCCAGGGTGTAATGTGACAAAAGGTAAGGATTTTGACCGGGTGTGATGATTTTCTATAGGCACTGTATTTTAATACTTTTCTTACTTTGGTATATAGCAATAATTTAAACCTGCAAATATGGACAAAAACATTATCTCAAGAAATGTTAGATTACTAGATGTTACAGGTGAAATGTCCCTTCTGTTTTAAAATAGAATATTTACATACTGCTCTGATATCAGATCCCCCCCCAACAGTATTAGAGGTGGTGTCAAAGGTATGGCTTGTTTTAAAGCCATTTATCCAGCAGTGAATCCTTTCTTGAAATCTGGAATTGGAGTTGAAAAGCAGCAGGGCAGTTTATATCCAGTTGTCTCTGACTCACCCTCTGCACCCATGACATGCCTATATTTGGTCATTCTTAAAGGCTGCATCTCATTCCTTTCTCCTTTGTAATAAGGCAAACATGGCCTTCTGTCTGTCTGTCCACAGAGAGAGAGAGAGAGAGAGAGAGAGAGTGAGAGAGAGATATTATGTCTTGCAATTTTCTTTCTTGGAGAGTTGCAGTAAACATGACAGTTGAATAGAGGATACTTTTGAAGGTTATTGTTCATCAGTATTGGATTGGTTAGCAAAATTTTAACTCTGCAGGTTTGTATACACTATGTTCACATTTTATTGTCAGCCAGAAATAGAGGTTGCTTATTTGTTAGCTAGATACAGTCAGGTCCATAAATATTTGTACATTGCCAAGCATGCCCCCACTGGACTCTGGTGCAGTGGAAACATGTTCTCTGGAGCGATGAATCACACTTCACTATCTGGCAGTCTTAACTGAAGAATCTGGGTTTGGTAGATGGCAGAAGAACACTGCCTACTGGAATGCATAGTGCCAACAATAAAGTTTAGTGGAGGATGGACAATTGTCTGGGTCTGTTTTTCATTGTATGGGCTATGCCCCATAGTTCCAATGAAGGGTGTTAATAATACAGCATACAAAAACTTTTTCCACAATGTCTGTGGCCCTAAAGACATGATTTGACAAGTTTGGTGTAGAGCACCGGTCGGGAACCTTTTTTCACCAAAGAGCCATTTTTTTTCATTTTTGGTTAATGCATTTTTTCAAAAGAGCCATTGAAAAAAACTAATATTTTACTATTATAAAAAACACGGGATTTCAATAACATTTCAATAACAGTAACTTTATGTAGGTCCATAGACAACTCAAAAGCAATTATACATGCAACAAACAATAGGTAACATTTTGCAATATGGAATATATATGGAATAAATATGGAGTTTCCACCTGAACAGCATAAAACCTCTCTCTCTCTCTCTCTGTCTGTGTGTGTGTGTGTGTGTATGTCTGTGAGTGTGTGTGTATGTCTGTTAGTGTGTGAGTGTGTGTGTGTGTGTGTGTGTGTGTGTGTATGTCTGTGAGTGTGTGTGTATGTCTGCGAGTGTGTCTGTGTGTGTGTGTGTGGGTGTGTGTATGTCTGTGTGTGTGTGTGTGTGTGTGTATGTCTGTGAGTGTGTGTGTGTGTGTGTATGTCTGTGAGTGTGTGTGTGTGTGTGTGTGTATGTCTGTGAGTGTGTGTGTGTGTGTGTGTGTCTGGGAGTGTGTGTGTGTGGGTGTGTGTGTATGTCTGTGAATGTGTGTGTATGTCTGTGAGTGTGAATGTATGTCTGTGAGTGTGTGTGTGTGTATGTCTGTGTGTGTGTATGTCCGTGTGGGTATGTCTGTGAGTGTGTGTGTACCTGTATGTCTGTATGTCTGTGTGTGTGTGTCTGTGAGTGTGTGTTAGTGTCTGTGAGTGTGTGTGCATGTCTGTGAGTGCGTGTGCATGTCTGTGAGTGCGTGTGTATGTCTGTGAGTGTGTGTGTGTGTGTGTGTGTGTGTGTATGTCTGTGAGTGTGTGTGTGTGTATGTCTGTGAGTGTGTGTGTGTGTATGTCTGTGAGTGCGTGTGTATGTCTGTGAGAGTGTGTGTGTGTGTATGTCTGTCTGTGTGTGTGTGTGTGTGTCTGTGCGTGTGTATGTCTGTGAGTGTGTGTGTGTGTGTGTGTATGTCTGTGGGTGTGTGTGTGTGTCTGTGAGTGTGTGTGTGTGTATGTCTGTGAGTGTGTGTGTGTGTGTGTGTATGTCTGTGGGTGTGTGTGTGTGTCTGTGAGTGTGTGTGTGTATGTCTGTGAGTGTGTGTGTGTGTATGTCTGTGAGTGCGTGTGTGTGTGTGTGTGTGTATGTCTCTGTGTGTGTGTGTGTGTGTGTCTGAGTGTGTGTGTATGTCTGTGAGTGTGTGTGTATGTCTGTGTGTGTGTGTGTGTGTGTCTGAGTGTGTGTGTATGTCTGTGAGTGTGTGTGTATGTCTGAGTGTGTATGTCTGTGAGTGTGTGTCTGTGAGTGTGTGTGTGTGTCTGTGAGTGTGTGTGTGTATGTCTGTGTGTGTTTGTGCATGTCTGTGAGTGCGTGTGCATGTCTGTGTGTGTGTGTGTGTATGTCTGTGAGTGTGTGTCTGTGAGTGTGTGTGTGTGTCTGTGAGTGAGTGTGTGTGTGTATATGTCTGTGAGTGAGTGTGTGTGTGTGTATGTCTGTGAGTGAGTGTGTGTGTGTATGTCTGAGTGTGTGTGTGTATGTCTGTGAGTGTGTGTGTATGTCTGTAAGTGAGTGTGTGTGTGTGTATGTCTGTGAGTGAGTGTGTGTGTGTGTATGTCTGTGAGTGAGTGTGTGTGTGTGTATGTCTGTGAGTGAGTGTGTGTGTGTATGTCTGTGAGTATGTGTGTGTGTATGTCTGTGAGTATGTGTGTGTGTATGTCTGTGAGTGTGTGTGTGTGTGTGTCTGTGAGTGTGTGTGTGTGTGTATGTCTGTGAGTGTGTGTATGTCTGCGAGTGTGCGTGTGTGTGGGTGTGTGTATGTCTCTGAGTGTGTGTGAGTGTGTGTGTATGTCTGTGTGTGTGTATATGTCTGCGTGTGTATGTCTGTGAGTGTGTGTGTGTGTATATTTCTCTGAGTGTGTGTGTATATCTGTGAGTGAGTGTGTGTGTGTGTCTGTGAGTGTGTGTGCATGTCTGAGAGTGTGTGTCTGTGTCTGTGAGAGTGTGTGTGTGTGTCTGTGAGTGTGTGTGTGCGTGTCTGTGAGTGTGTGTGAATGTCTTTGTGTGTGTATGTCTGTGTGTGTGTCTGTGATAGTGTGTGTGAGTGTGTGTGCGTGTGTCTGTGTGTATGTCTGTGAGTGCGTGTGTGTGTGTATGTCTGTGAGCGTGTGTGTGTATGTCTGTGTGTGTGCATGTCTGTGAGTGTGTGTATGTCTGAGTGTGTGTGTGTATGTCTGTGAGTGAGTGTGTGTGTGTGTGTATGTCTGTGAGTGAGTGTGTATGTGTATGTCTGTGAGCATTTGTGTGCATGTCTGAGTGTGTGTGTGTCTGTGTGTGTCTGTGAGTGTGTGTATGTCTGTGTGTGTGTGTGTATGTCTGTGAGTGAGTGTGTGTGTGTGTGTATGTCTGTGAGTGAGTGTGTGTGTGTATGTCTGTGAGTGTGTGTGTGGGTGTGTGTATGTCTGTGAGTGTGTGTGAGTGTGTGTGTATGTCTGTGTGTGTGTATGTCTGTGAGTGTGTGTGTATGTCTGTGAGTGTGTGTGTGTGTCTGTGTGTGTGTGAGTGCGCGTGTGTGTGTGTGTATGTCTGTGAGTGCGCGTGCATGTCCGTGAGTGCGCGTGCATGTCCGTGAGTGTGTGTGTATGTCTGTGAGTGCGTGTGCATGTCTGTGAGTGTGTGTGCATGTCTGTGAGTGCGTGTGCATGTCTGTGAGTGCGTGTGTATGTCTGTGAGTGTGCGTGTGTGTATGTCTGTAAGTGTGTGTGTATGTCTGTGGGTGTGGGTGTGTGTCTTTGAGTGTGTGTGTGTGTGTGTATGTCTGTGAGTGTGTGTCTGTGAGTGTGTGTGTGTGTCTGTGACTGTGTGTGTGTGTATATGTCTGTGAGCATGTGTGTGTATGTCTGTGAGCATTTGTGTGTATGTTTGAGTGTGTGTGTATGTCTGTGAGTGTGTGTATGTCTGTGAGTGTATGTGTATGTCTGTGAGTGAGTGTGTGTGTGTATGTCTGTGTGTGTCTGTGTGTGTGTGTGTCTGTGAGTGTGTGTGTGTGTGTATGTCTGTGAGTGAGTGTATGTGTATGTCTGTGAGTGAGTGTGTATGTGTATGTCTGTGAGCATTTGTGTGTATGTCTGAGTGTGTGTGTCTGTGTGTGTGTGAGTGTGTGTATGTCTGTGTGTGTGTATGTCTGTGAGTGAGTGTGTGTGTGTGTATGTCTGTGAGTGAGTGTGTGTGTGTGTGTGTGTATGTCTGTGAGTGAGTGTGTGTGTGTATGTCTGTAAGTGTGTGTGTATGTCTGTGGGTGTGGGTGTGTGTCTTTGAGTGTGTGTGTGTGTGTGTATGTCTGTGAGCGTGTGTGTGTGTATTGTCTGTGAGCTTGTGTGTGTATGTCTGTGAGTGAGTGTGTGTTTATATTTCTGTGAGTGTGTGTGTATATCTGTGAGTGAGTGTGTGTGTCTCTGTGAGTGTGTGTATGTCTGTGTGTGTGTGTCTGTGATAGTGTGTGTGAGTGTGTGTGCGTGTGTCTGTGTGTATGTCTGTGAGTGTGTGTGTGTGTGTATGTCTGTGAGTGAGTGTGTGTGTGTGTATGTCTGTGAGTGAGTGTGTGTGTGTGTATGTCTGTGAGTGAGTGTGTGTGTGTGTGTCTGTGAGTGTGTGTGTGTATGTCTGTGTGTGTGTGTATATATGTCTGTGTGTGTATGTCTGTGAGTGTGTGTGTGTCTGTGTGTATGTCTGTGAGTGTGTGTATGTCTGTGAGTGTGTGTGTGTGTCTATGAGTGTGTGTTAGTGTCTGTGTGTGTGTGTGTGTGTATGTATGTGTATGTCTGTGAGTGTGTGTGTATGTGAGTTTCTGTGTATGTGTATGTCTGTGAGTGCGTGTGCATGTCTGTGAGTGTGTGTGCATGTCTGTGAGTGCGTGTGCATGTCTGTGAGTGCTTGTGTATGTCTATGAGTGTGTGTGTGTGTGTGTGTGTATGTCTGTAAGTGTGTGTGTATGTCTGTGGGTGTGGGTGTGTGTGTGTGAGTGTGTATGTGTATGTCTGTGAGCGTGTGTGTGTATTGTCTGTGAGCTTGTGTGTGTGTATGTCTGTGAGTGAGAGTGTGTGTGTGTGTGTATGTCTGTGAGTGAGTGTGTGTGTATATTTCTGTGAGTGTGGGTGTGTATATCTGTGAGTGAGTGTGTGTGTCTCTGTGAGTGTGTGTATGTCTGTGAGTGTGTGTGTGTGTCTGTGACTGTGTCTGTGTGTCTGTGTGAATGTCTTTGAGTGTGTGTGTATGTCTGTGTGTCTGTGTGAATGTCTTTGAGTGTGTGTGTATGTCTGTGTGTGTGTCTGTGATAGTGTGTGTGAGTGTGTGTGCGTGTGTCTGTGTGTATGTCTGTGAGTGTGTGTGTGTGTGTTTATGTCTGTGAGCATGTGTGTGTGCATGTCTGTGAGTGTGTGTATGTCTGAGTGTGTGTGTGTGTATCTGTGAGTGAGTGTGTGTGTGTGTGTATGTCTGTGAGTGTGTGTGTGTCTGTGAGTGTGTGTGTCTTTGTGTGTGTGTGTGTGTATGTCTGTGAGTGTGTGTGTGTGTATGTCTGTGAGTGTGTGTATGTGTGTGTGTGTGTATGTCTGTGACATGTGTGTATGTGTATGTGTATGTCTGTGAGTGTGTGTGTGTCTGTGTATGTCTGTGACTGTGTGTGTGTATGTGTATGTCTGTGAGTATGTGTGTATGTCTGTGTGTGTGTGTATGTCTGTGTGTGTGTGTATGTCTGAGTGTGTGTGTCTGTGAGTGTGTGTCTGTGAGTGTGTGTGTGTGTCTGTGAGTGTGTGTGTATGTCTGTGTGTGTGTGCATGTCTGTGAGTGCGTGTGCATGTCTGTGTGTGTGTGTGTATGTCTGTGAGTGTGTGTCTGTGAGTGTGTGTGTGTGTCTGTGACTGTGTGTGTGTGTATATGTCTGTGAGCGTGTGTGTGTATGTCTGTGAGCATTTGTGTGTATGTCTGAGTGTGTGTGTGTATGTCTGTGAGTGTGTGTGTATGTCTGTGAGTGTGTGTGTATGTCTGTGAGTGAGTGTGTGTGTGTATGTCTGTGAGTGAGTGTGTGTGTGTGTATGTCTGTGAGTATGTGTGTGTGTATGTCTGTGAGTATGTGTGTGTGTATGTCTGTGAGTGTGTGTGTGTGTGTGTCTGTGAGTGTGTGTGTGTGTGTATGTCTGTGAGTGTGTGTATGTCTGCGAGTGTGTGTGTGTGTGGGTGTGTGTATGTCTCTGAGTGTGTGTGAGTGTGTGCGAGTGTGTGTGTATGTCTGTGTGTGTGTGTATATGTCTGCGTGTGTATGTCTGTGAGTGTGTGTGTGTGTATTTCTGTGAGTGTGTGTGTATATCTGTGAGTGAGTGTGTGTGTGTGTCTGTGAGTGTGTGTGTATGTCTGAGAGTGTGTGTCTGTGTCTGTGAGAGTGTGTGTGTGTGTGTCTGTGAGTGTGTGTGTGCGTGTCTGTGAGTGTGTGTGATTGTCTTTGTGTGTGTATGTCTGTGTGTGTGTCTGTGATAGTGTGTGTGAGTGTGTGTGCGTGTGTCTGTGTGTATGTCTGTGAGTGCGTGTGTGTGTATGTCTGTGAGCGTGTGTGTGTATGTCTGTGTGTGTGCATGTCTGTGAGTGTGTGTATGTCTGAGTGTGTGTGTGTATGTCTGTGAGTGAGTGTGTGTGTCTGTGAGTGTGTCTGTGTGTCTGTGTGAATGTCTTTGAGTGTGTGTGTATGTCTGTGTGTCTGTGTGAATGTCTTTGAGTGTGTGTGTATGTCTGTGTGTGTGTCTGTGTGTATGTCTGTGAGTGTGTGTGTGTGTGTGTATGTCTGTGAGTGTGTGTGTGTCTGTGAGTGTGTGTGTCTTTGTGTGTGTGTGTGTATGTCTGTGAGTGTGTGTGTGTGTATGTCTGTGAGTGTGTGTATGTGTGTGTGTATGTCTGTGACATGTGTGTATGTGTATGTGTATGTCTGTGAGTGTGTGTGTGTCTGTGTATGTCTGTGACTGTGTGTGTGTGTATGTGTATGTCTGTGAGTATGTGTGTGTGTATGTCTGTGAGTGTGTGTGTGTCTGTGAGTGTGTGTGTCTTTCTGTGTGTGTATGTCTGTGAGTGTGTGTATGTGTGTGTGTGTGTGTATGTCTGTGACATGTGTGTGTGTGTCTGTGTATGTCTGTGACTGTGTGTGTGTGTGTATGTGTATGTCTGTGAGTATGTGTGTGTGTATGTCTGTGAGCGTGTGTGTGTGTATGTCTGTGATTGTGTGTGTGTGTGTCTGTGTGTATGTCTGTGAGTGGGTGTGTGTGTGTCTGTGAGTGTGTGTTAGTGTCTGTGTGTGTGTATGTGTATGTCTGTGAGTGTGTGTGTATGCATATGTCTGTGAGTTTCTGTGTATTTGTATGTCTGTGAGTGTGTGTGTATGCATATGTCTGTGAGTTTCTGTGTATTTGTATGTCTGTGAGTGCGTGTGCATGTCTGTGAGTGTGTGTGCATGTCTGTGAGTGTGTGTATTTGTCTGTGAGTGTGTGTGTGTGTGTATGTCTGTGAGTGTGTGTGTATATCTGTGGGCGTGAGTGTGCGTCTGTGAGTGTGTGTATGTCTGTGTGCGTGTGTGTGTATGTCTGTGAGCGTGTATGTGTATGTCTGTGAGCGTGTATGTGTATGTCTGTGAGCGTGTGTGTGTATTGTCTGTGAGCTTGTGCGTGTGGATTTCTGTGAGTGAGAGTGTTTGTGTGTGTGTGTGTGTGTGTATGTCTGTGAGTGAGTGTGTGTGTATATTTCTGTGAGTGTGTGTGTATATCTGTGAGTGAGTGTGTGTGTGTCTGTGAGTGTGTGTGTGTATGTCTGTGAGTGTGTCTGTGTGTCTGTGAGTGTGTGTGAATGTCTTTGAGTGTGTGTGTGTATGTCTGTGTGTGTGTTTGTGATAGTGTGTGTGAGTGTGTGTGCGTGTGTCTGTGTGTATGTCTGTGAGTGAGTGTGTGTGTATATGTCTGTGAGCGTGTGTGTGTGTATGTCTGTGTGTGTGTGCATGTCTGTGAGTGTGTGTATGTTTGAGTGTGTGTGTGTATGTCTGTGAGTGTGTGTGTGTGTGTGTATGTCTGTGAGTGTGTGTGTGTGTGTGTGTGTGTGTGTGTATTTCTGTGACTGTGTGTATGTGTGTGTGTATGTCTGTGAGTGTGTGTGTGTGAGTATGTCTGTGAGTGAGTGTGTGTGTGTGTGTGTATGTCTGTGAGTGTGTGTGTATGTCTGTGAGTGTGTGTGTATGTCTGTGAGTGTGTGTGTGTGTCTGTTAGTGGGTGTGTGTGTCTGTGAGTGTGTGTGTATGTCTTTGAGTGTGTGTGTGTGTGTGTGTGTGTATGTCTGTGAGTGTGTGTATGTGTGTGTATGTCTGTGAGTGTGTGTGTGTGTATGTCTGTGAGTGTGTGTGTATGTCTGTGAGTGAGTGTCTTTGAGTGTGTGAGTGAGTGTGTGTGTATGTCTGTGAGTGTGTGTCTGTCAGTGTGTGTATGTCTGTCACTGTGTGTGTGTGTATGTCTGTGAGTGTGTGTGTGTGTGTATATGTTTGTGAGTGAGTGTGAGTGCGTGTTTATGTCTGTGAGTGCGTGTGCGTGAGTGCGTGTGCGTGTGTGTGTATGTCTGTGTGTGTGTGTGTCTGTGAGTGTGTGTGTGTGTGTCTGTGAGTGTGTCTGTGTGTCCGTGAGTATGTGTGTATATGTCTGTGAGCATGTGTGTGTATGTCTGTGAGCGTG